>CABFVZ010003326.1:30118-69009 GCA_902151445.1 Timema monikensis | reverse complement strand
CCCCCCCGGGACACGATTGTGCAATGTCACAAGTGTCAGCGTCATGGACATACAAAGAACAACTGTTCGAACATGCCCAGTTGCGTGAAGTGTCTCGGAGCACACCTCACCCCCAACTTCCCCAAAAAGGACAACCCGACACCGGCAAGATGCTTCAATTGCAAGGGCCCATACACGGCCAACTACAGCAAGTGCCCGGTATACGTGCAACTGTTGGAGGCCAGTACCAACAAACTCAAGGCACAACAGACTCAACCCACAAGGACTGTGTCCCCATATACGATCAGTAATTACCCACCTATCCCTTGCACCCGTCAAATAGTCCCTCCGACCAACCAAATACTCCCGGGCCCATCAGCTAAGCAAACAGCAGAGGCCACATCTATTTACAGCTCCTATACCAATGTTACGGTGGGACGCAACAGACGACCTCAACAAGAAAACACCACTTCCCCACTCTCAAACATAAAAGATTTCATAAACCTGCTCAAGGACCTAAACATTTTCAAGATAATCGCACACTTCAAACCATAACTCACTGGACTCAGAGAGGCGACCGACAAGACTGAAAAACTGATGATATTGTTAGAGGGAGTGACCAAATACTTCTCTAATGACTATGACTAACACAAATGGGACGGCAACGAAATACATACTTTGGGTTTTCATATGGAACGCGAATGGGGTACTCACGCAAGCTAAGGAACTAGAAGATATATTTAAAACTTAATAAATATTGCCGTAATTAACGAGACAAATCTAAAACAAGGAAAAAATATCTCCTTTTATGGCTACACTATTTATATAAATGATAGGCCCCTAGGCAAGGGAGAGGGCACGGCTATCTTGATAAAGGACCACCTACCTCAGTACCCGCATCAATTTCAAAATCTTCAAAATATTGAAGCTATCGGAATAAGTGTAAATACTAGCGGTGGGAGTGTCCAGTTCGCGGCCATATACAAACCATCGACTAGGACTCTAATACCACACGACTTAGAAGAGATCACAGACTTCAACAAACTGTTTTGGGTGGGTGATCTTAATTCAAAAATCACCATTTGGAACAGCCGACTGACTACCGGGAACGGACGAATATTTGTAGTTGTTGTCCCAGGCGAGCCAACATTTTATCCATTGAACTATCTACAGAGACCAGATATCATAGACGTGGCATTGAGCAACATTGGTGTAACCACTGAGGATACTACGGTACTAAAGGAACTGAATTCTGACCACAGTCCTATAGTGTGTGAAGTTAAAACTGACACTAACTTAGTGATAAGGAGACTCAAACAAACAACAGAAACTTGTGACAGGGACGCGTTTAGGAGAACACTAGAGGATACTCTACCTGAAATACAAATTATAGATAAAATAGAACAGGCTGACGCTACACTACCACTATTCACGACAACAGTACAGGATGCCTATAGGGTAAACACCACTAGGACAAATCGACCTCAGACCACAGCATACGGATTTGGACTTTCTTATAGCCCAAAAACGGAAAGCGAGGAGGGACAGGCAGACCCACAGAACCCCACACAACAGGATGGTCTACAACCAACTCAGAGCCCTAGAGAGGAGGAGAGTCAAAGACATCAGACGGAACAGACGGGACTCTTACGTCTCCGAGGCCGCACTTGACAGAGACAAATTGTGGAAAGTAACACGACAGTTCAGTGGGACTACCAGAAATAATACCGTACCAGCTATCCACGGGGTACATGGAATTGTTTACGAAAGTACAGAGATGGCTGAAGCCATAGCTGGGGTTTTAGAGAAACAATTTAAACCAAATGACGAACCAAAAGACTACGACTTTACCAGAGACGTGACTAGAACAGTTAGGGACTATCTGGAAGGACCAAATGACACTAGCGCAGAGGTAATCACTCTGGACAAGTTCACCACCACTATAAAGTACCTACCCAGGAGAAAAGTGCCAGGACACGACAGCCTGACTAATGAAATATTAAAACAAATGCCAGGGAGAGAGGTAATAGCGCTGTTGGCACTACTAAACGGAATACTGACGCTCTACTACTTCCCGACTGACTGGAAGCTGTTTAGCGTAATAACAAACCCCAAACCTGGTAAAGACACGATGTTCACTCAGAACAGAAGGCCGATTAGTCTAATAGTGACCCTGAGCAAAGTATATGAGAAACTAATTCTAAAAAGACTAAAAGCAATAAACAATAGGCTATGAGTTATTCCAAACCTTCATCTCGGATTTAGACCTCACCATTCCACATCCCATCCCGCAATAAACATAGTAGAAGACGTAACTGGCGCATTTAAAGAAAAGAAATGGGTAGTAACGATCTTCTTAGACGTTGAGAAAGCTTTTGACAAAGTTTGGAACCTTGGACTTATTCAGAAACTAATAAAATTCAATTAACCCAAGTGTTTAATCTTCTTGATAGCCAGCTTCCTCAGACGGTGACGTTCTAGGTGGTTATGAACGGCAAAATATTGCAGAAACACGCTATTAAAGCAGGGGTACCGCAGGGCTCATCACTAGCACCGCACTTATTAGCATTTATGTATCAGATATTCCCACTCTCGAACATGTTCAGGTTAGACTTTTCTCTGACGACACAATGCTCTATGTAGCTAATAGAAACATAGACTACGCATCAATTGCAATGCCACGATACTTCCTCCTCCTCCAGGACTGTCTCTCCAACTGGATAATTAAATTAAATCCTGCTAAAACAGCAGCCCTAATCTTAGCTAAAGGTAGGAAACCGCTCCACACCCTACTTACCCTATTCGACACAGAGATCCCACTTCAAGACGAAGTCAAGTACCTTGGGATCACAATAGATAGGAAACTCACCTGGAGAAGTCATATGAATAATACTAATAAAACAGCAATGGCTATATTCATACGACTGTACTCACTGTTCAAGAGGGCAGCTTTCAATTCCCACTAAAATACAAGCAGATAATTCAACCAGTCATTTTTTATAATTGTGTAGTATGGAGCTATGCCTTCAAAACACACACTCGCAAAATTCATATAGTACAAAACAAAATACTAAGGACTCTCACAGGGGCAAACAGATACATTAGTAATGCCAACATACACACAATGATAAACTGCCGCCAACTAAAAGAAATATACCAGGACAGAAACAAGAAATTCTACGATCAGACTGAAACACACCAGAACGAACTTGTTAGATAACTTGGACAGTATGAACCGACTGAACCATGACATAGTAAACGACCAAGGCTGGCGTAATTTAGAGTCTATTTATTCTATATAAATGTTAAACTAATTATAAAAATATTTAAAAAAAACCTAGTTGATAAGCCCTGAAAAAAACTAGATGTAGCATCATTGCAGCATAGAAATAATATAATAATTTACAATTAACTACGCCAGAACGACACCACCACCCCAACTTCAACCAACCTTTACACAGTCACACATTTCATGACATTACTACCTTAATCATGGTCGGGGCCGCTGGGATAACCGACTAGGTTTTCTACTAGTCAGCGGATAATACTGGCACCAGGGTCGGCCCCAGATGGTGAATGGATATGTATCCAATTCAGACCAAATCCCAAGAAAATAAAAAGCCTACCAACCCCTCGATTATTACCTTTGTCACTGCCGGACTACACTGGGATAACCGACTAGGTTTTCTACGAGTCAGAGAATAATATTGGCACCGTTGTAGGCACCAGATGGGGAATGAAAATGTATCCCTACACTTCAATCCAAATCCCAAGGAAGCTAAATCCTTCCAATCCCTTTCCCAGAAAACGACGCTCAGATTCACCCACAATCCACCATCATACCTTAAACACACCCTCCCCATCCCAAAAAAAGAAAATACATCCTCTACCCGAGACCCAGCGCAATCACTCACAATCACCATTATCATCTCACAGTGTAATTCATACTTCTGTAATTTTCTTACAGCTTCATCTCATCGATTTCACTTCATCGGTAAATAATTAATCATACATGAGGTTAAGAGTCATGATAGTGACACGGTACTCAAACAATAAATCAACTCTTTCTAATTTGACCTAGATTGGCGCTTCTGTCAATTTGGATATTCTTAGTCGGGTAACAGCCGTACGGTAGCAAGCTACATTCTAGTACAAAAATAATACCCTATGAAATTGTTTATGGTCAAAAAATGATCACACCTTTTGATTTAGTAAATTTCCCAACAACGAATGAACACTGCAGAGTGTGTGGAATGTTGTCAAGAAAAGAAATCGCCTAGCGTTTCAACAACAGGTAGCTCAGTATAACAAGAATACTGTAGAGCCTAAATATCGAGTCAGGAACGTATTCTATCAGTCTTATCAAATTCTAAAACGTGATCGAATAAAGAAATATAATCTTCAATACAAAGTTTCATATGTAACATTTAAGGTGCAGTGGCCCTTCCGTTCTATTGTTGTTCACACAAATAGGGTTAATAAATATTTTGGTAGGTGTATCCCTTTGCTTAGTGACGCTGAAACACGGCCACCCCCAGCTGTTCCATAGGACATCAGTAAGTCACGTGGTCAGCCACACATAGGTGCTGAATTCGGGCCCCACCAGTAGCCTCCAGCCACCTTTGAGGGTTGTTTGAACAGGAGGAAGAAGAACTCTGTCCCTTCATCGTCACCGGTATGCCCTCCCCATGCGTATAATTTTATAAAGCGTGGTAACTCTGTCACAACACTTAATGGCTAAAAGGTTGTGTGGCTCACCATTCCAGCCCCAGTTGACCCGTCTCGGCAAGACCATGACTACACCAACACACCACGTCACTGTCAATATCGGATTATCTCGAGGATCATAGTTAATTACCTGCCGTGAAAGCTGTGCCGCCCAAGAAAATAAGACGAACGACATGCGTGAACTGGATGCGTTCCGTTGGCAGTGTTCAGAAACTCAAAGAACTATTATTCAGAGCATATTTAAAAGTGCGTGGAGTGTTTGAGCATGTTATGGAAATATGCTACCCCTCACCCCTCTCCCCTTCCTTTGGTCCCCTCACTTCGAGAACACATGAATTAGTCGTTGGATATATAGTGGCAGAGTTCTGTAATGCAGACACACATTATACTCTGAACACAAGGTGAGCGACCTAGTCGTAGGATAGTCAACGCCTGAATATTTGAAATTTCCTTTGTCTATAATGTTCTACCTTTTCAAAATTATCGTTCTGGTTTGGTAACATTTAATTAAATTAATTATTAACTCTACATGGTCTCAGTAAACTTGCTCTTTAGGCCATGGATAAGTTTTATATCCTTGGATAGTTTAACCAAACTGTATGTCTGTATTTATATTGCGTTTATTTTGAAGGACATTTTGTTCTTGTAGTATTTAACTTAAAATCTATTTTATCCGCCTTATGGATGGATTTATATGTTTGAGTAGCGCTATCTTGGGTCAGTTATAAATCTTATAGCGTTGTACTTTATCTATGTCAATTTTAACTATTTGAAAGATTATAATCACCTGTTATTTATTTGTAAATAATTTATTATTGTTGTATATATTGGAAGTTTATGCCATGTTAGTTAAATGTGGGGCGGCGAGTCGGCATGTTTATACTCTTGTATGTACTTTAATATTTAATATTTGAACAGCCATTTGAAGCATATGATTCAAAATTTGAACCCTTGTTGCTTACTCTAATTATGTCCTGAAAGGGTTGGGGAGATATATGCTTATTGCAACCTCATTGTTATTGTTTTGACTATTTGGGAATCGTCGTTAATGGCGACTTGATATCCATCTCATATTTTCCTGATTTATTATTAGAGCCTGGGTCTTTGCTTTACTATCTATTATTATTAGCACCGCGTCCTCCTACCCGTTCGGGTTGTACGCACCTTTGACTATCAGTTATTATTATTTACGGGGCTGATAAGAAGTTGTATGAAGGCCAATTTTTACTGTAGATGGAATCATATGTTTATAGTCATCATTTAAGTGCGTAGGAAGGCAATTTCAATTATTGTTTACGATTTCATCGCCTAACGCTTTATATGTCACTCTCTCATAAAGCTGTATTTGTTTATTAACTGAATAAAAATAACACTATCTTGTTACTATCATTGACTTGTTATTTATGAGTGATGATAGGGAGGGGGGAGTTACAGTTCAAGTAAAACGTTCATTTTAGTGTTTTGTTTTTGTGTATTTATAATAATTTGGGCAAATCTGTAAAAATTAGTTAACTACCTAATGGTGTAATTTTTGAAAAAAATAGAAAACTTTTTTTGTCCTATTATAGTTTCAAGGTAGTAGTGAATTTTGATATAATTGAGTTAAAAGTGGAAAATAAAAAGCTGTCTAATTTAGTAATTTCTATAACTAAAGTGAACTTACGAATGGAATTGGTTACAATTAATTCTTCATGGTATAAAAATTGGCAAACCACCACTGAACCAGTAGTTGAAACTTACAGATTGTATCAGCAAGAAATTAATAGTTTTATGGATTTGTTAACTAATAGATTTCGGAGGCAAAAAAGAGCTTGGATTCATTTTGCAGGTAAAATCCTCAAGTCAGTTTTTGGACGTTTGGACTCAGAGTATTTACATGAAATTGATCAAAAACTTCAACATTTAAACCAAAATGTTGATGATGTTTTCTATAATATGAATAGTCATATTTTGTTAGTGAAAAATTTAGAAGATATAGAGAGTAAAAAAAATTAAAAGTTAATCCAACAGTTAGCTAAGTAATATCTATCTCATTTTAATGTTGAGTAAGGTGAGCTAAGATAAATTGTTGATGCCACCATGAGGTCATTATATATAATAAACACATATATTGATTTAAACCATTTATATCTTAGGGTAAGTCAAATTCTAGATTAGATCTTAGTTATAATAATAATTTGAGTAGTTGACTTGTTAATCCCAGAACTTATTTGAATATTTTGCAATCAATTGAAAAATATATTAAACCACCCTTAACTATGGTTTTACCCGTGAGACCAGAGAATATATGTACATGTTTTCTATGGACTGGCCACTGTACAAACCATTGTGAATCACAATATTTGCAAATAATTATTAATGTACCCCTTGCAAATAGAGATAGTTATTTGGAATAATACAAAATTCATACACTACATATATTTTGGAAAAATATTAATAAATATGTTCATTACATGTTACATGATTTTATGGTTATCAGTCCAGATAGATGACATTTTAATAATATTAACTCTGAGGATATGTTGGTTTGTAAGAAACTTGTTACAATTTGTCATTCAAATTTCATTTTTATGACACATCTATCAATATTTGTGAACTAGATCTCTTTCTGAGCAGAGATTAAATTATAATTATTGTCCAAGAACTGTACGGGAACTGACCAAACCTCTTTTCCATCGTACAAGTAACCATGATGGATTTTTTCAGTAAGTAAGCTTACACTCTTATGTAGAATAACCTTTGATAATATGCCATCTTATACCATGCGACAGAAGAGTAGTGAAGACATATTAAATGAAAGTAACTGTGACATGAGTAGTAGTGATTTTAAAATCTTAGCCTCAGTCCATGGTACATTATATTTCAAAAACAGATTACTTTGATACTTATTCCAATTATATATAATTATAACTTTGAATCAGATCTAAATATCTCTAAAAATGTTAGTTTCTCTAGTGACTTAGTGAATGATATTGACCACTTTGTAAATAAATATATAAATCCTGTATACTTTAATCAAGTAATAGAGAACATTAGGCCACATAATTTGAGAGAAACTAGTAAATTGCCCATAGTATTAGGATCCTATATTACTCCTTTGGTGTTGTTAGTGTCAGTTATTGTTAGGGGATCATTGGTTAAAAATATGTTAGTAAGCCTGTTCCGATTGTTGTACCCCCAATACCTCCTCAGGCACAAAATATTATTGTTACTTTTCCATAAATAATTAGTTGAGAATGATTTGGGATCTTTACCACCTAAGTTCAAAAAGTGGCTCAAGTGAATCCACTTATTTTTCGAAGGGGTGTGTGATTGTAATGTTCTGTTTTATAAGTTGCTTCTAGTAAGATGTTGATCCATTTCCTGATATTATGTTACTTCCTGTCTTGAGCCAGTGCGTGCGACCTTGGATCTTGTTCTCTTATTGCAAGTCACAGATTGCATGTGGGGAATATCATTCGATAAACAACGAGTTTAAGGAGAGTTAGCAAAATCACTGTCGGACAGCTTTACCGCATATGGTCAAACCGGGTCCCTCAGGCCTCCGCGTGGGGTCCTTGAGGTTCGCACATGCTCCCTCGTTCATTTCAGTCTGTCTGATGTATCCATTGTATCGTAGAATAGTATTTCACTTAATTAAATATAACTGTTAGTACACTGCCTTGTAATTCACCAGCCTTCTCCTCCCACACCATACTAATTCCATCAGAGTATCCTCATACGCTCGGGGGTAGTCAGCCAGAGTAACTTAAGTCACTAAGACATTAGGCCGACTTGTAAAAAGGAAGGCCTTTACAGATTCAATGTTTACTTTCTCGATACCTTACATGTAAAGAAAGTATTGTGATTGTCAAGAGAATCGAACTCGAGATTTGGTTGAATGTTGACTTTTCATGACTTATCGAATCCGAAAAAGTGGTGTTTAAATTTCCATCGGTCTGTCTAACTATAGCTCGGAGTATAGCCTAAACTATTTTACCAATCGGACTACAAACTGGAATCTAGGGTTTTCATAGGGTTGCCCCGAGTATTTTTTGGAATTAGATATCTAACTATGAAGTTAAGTGTAGTTTACTGAAGGGTGAAAATAGAAATAATCGATTTTATTAAAATAGTCTCGATAGATTTGGATTAAATTTCATACCTAAACATTTCTCAATTTTATAAACAATATGGCTTCTTTCAATTCTTCGTAAAAATGACTTTAATTGTTCCGGTCTGATACGTAAACTATCATTTTTAATCATAACTCCGTAACTCTTCGAGATAAGAAATTACCGATCATTGCAAATATGTAGGTTTATTGTTAATAAAATATATATTTTTAAACAGATTTTTACTAAGACAATAATTTTTCAATATATAATCAAATATATAAAAAATTTAACTTTTCGAACATTAAGGTAAAGTATTTAAAAAAAAATCTAACCCAACATGTTTATGGATATCGACTTTTCATGACCCCCCGAACACTATAAAATTGTTTTTGCAATTTCGTCTCTGTGTGCGTCTGTTAAGTTCTAGAATAAAAAGTAGTTTTATAAAGGGTGAAATAAGAAAAGATAGTTTATATAAAAATCAGCTGTAACGATTTTGATTAAAACTCGTATATAGGCGTTGATTAAGATTATAAATAAAATTGCTATTTTCATCTTCCCATAAAAAAAACTTTAAGGGTTCTTTACAAAAGCGGAAATTTCCATATCTCCCCAAATATTTTAGATACTAAATAACTTATCATTGAAAAGTTGTAATACTATTTTAAATAAAAATCATATTTTGTATTGGTCCAAATACACAAATGAGGATTTGAATTCTTTAATAATAAAATTATAAAATTTAAAACCGGAGAGTCAAAAAATGTTTCACGTAAGTATAGAGCTATTTTTGTTCAGGTTTACTAGTGTATATTATTTCATTAAAGATATATTGCGCATTTTAATATCTCCAGTTTTAAACAATGGAGGGAGAAAGTCCGTGGGAAGTTCCGTACCATTAATTTATTTTAGTATAACATTCCCAGTTATCATTCAGAATGATGCACATACAAATGTACGCTAAATATCTCTATATATAGCAAGTTCTATTAATTCCCCATCATATCAACCTATCTTGAGATAGTTCTACCCAGTTTATCTCATTACACCCGATCCTTATCTTGAGCTAGTTCTATCCAGTCCATCTGATTACATCATATCCCTATCTTGAGCTAGTTCTACCCAGTCTATCTCATTATACTTTATCTATATAATGAGCTATCTCTATCCAGTTCAACTCAAACCACCTTACCCCGCTCCCAATTAACTGCATCCTATAGTCTGTGCAGACATGTGCTGTTCTTATACTGTGGACACGTGAGATTTTTCTCCAAACCACTAGATTTTGTAAAAGCTATTTAAAAATGGTGCATGTGGTTTTGTTTGATTCAGAGTATACATCAATGTGGCAGCTGACGTGTAGTTTGAGAGAGTGCTGACTCTATTTTGTTAAATTTGTGATTTGCGAGCTATTTCATGTTACCTCCTCTGTGTACATTCATACATAAATGCGTAAATGCATGAATACATAATACACTTATATAGGAGAGACCCTTATACCTAGAGCCACATTGTACCTACAGGGACAATTTTAATAACTCTAATAAAATAAGGTAAGTTTTATTTCTCAGCCATATTCATGCTGGTTAAACTGTTTGCAGTTTAACATACAGTTTTTGTGATAATCAGAACCAGTTTGTTTTGGTTTTAAGTATTTTACAGAATTTGTTCTTCAAAAGTAAGTTTTTAATTTCCAACTTCAAGGTTCTTAGCCAGAAATATATGCAAAATTAATTATTGTCTTAAATTATTCAATAGATAGATAATTAACTTTTAAAGATCATATGAATTCAAACTTTCCTCTCGAGGAGATTCCTGTGCGTAATGAACTTAATCCAATAAGGCTGATGTATGAAGTGCATAGAAGAGAACCTCTCTTTCTCCATGACCTCTTGGTGTTGGTCGGGTTTCTGGTATGAATAAAAGACTAGTTGACCTGAATACATACTACCCAGTTACGTGCCACATGAAGATAAGCTGGTTCTCACCTCAAAACTACGGAGAAAAAATATGAAGCGTGATTAAATTTAACAAATCAATTAATATAGCATAATGTAAAAGTACACAACTACTTCAGTCTTAACAGCATTTAATCAAATTCTACTAAACATAAAATAAGGAACACCTAAAAGTTTATATTTTGACAATAATGACTCTAGTAAAAGTAAATGAATATCTGGAAACACTATCAAAACAATATGAAGTAGCACGTTAACTGAGTATATACTTGAATTTGCCAAACCAATACTAAATCAGAAAATTTACTTCATAAGATTAAAAAAAAAAAATTATAGACAAACATTAGACACAGCTGGTACAATATTTAAGAGCTACAATAATTAAAAACGGCTACATAGTGGAATCACCATAAACTATTTTTGCACATGGAGCTACCAACACAGAAAATAATATATATATATTATAATAGACGTATATAGGCTATGTTAACCTAGCAAAAAATTATATATGAGCACTAAATCACTATTACTTAGACCAGTTCTACTCAAACTTTACCGTGTGGCAGACCGGTATATTTTTTTCAGGGGCGTTCAGAGGCCAGCTTGGTGGAAGGGTAATACCTTGTGGGGTAGGTATTAAAACTATTTTTTTTATGGAAGCACAGTTATATTGATATTAAAGGAATACATATAATATAACACTTAATGGGACAAATGAGCTTGCTTAATTTTGCCCATTTTATCAAGCCATGAATATATTTTTGACAGTGCCACCCGTAAAGGGCAGTAATTATACACACTATTACGATGTTTTCTCTTAATTACACTCATAGTAGATAAATCAGTTTTGCAAAGGTAGGTTGAGGCTAATTGTAAAAGAGTTTTCATTGCAATTTCACAAATATTAGGGAATTGGGTTTTCACTTTGATCCAGAAGGAATCAAGTGAAATTGCACTTTGGAAATAATTTTGCAATTCTTCATTAGCAGCTAGGTCAATCAGGTTATCTTATATGTTAAGAGGCATCTCATCATTCCATGTCATGAACGGGTTTCGAATCCATCCTGTCAGTCCCTCTCCATGGATCCTCCTCTTCTGGGAAGTAGAAATCAAACCGCACTTCTAATTATGTCAAATAATGAAAATGATATTGCGCTAAGATGTTAAGCCAAGATCCCCACCTACTTCACCAATAGTATTAGCCAAATAGTGAAACATATCATAGTAAGCCTTTGAAACTCTAGTCATCAATGTTTTAAGCTTTCGTTTCTACCCTTCTATCTTGTCGGCTATTGTAAAACAATAGGGCATTCTTCCATGAATGGACGTGTTAGGTTAATTTAAAATGGAATATTTATTTGTCAAATAAGCAAGTATCCAATCATTGCTTTGAAACAGTTCTAACCAAGCAGTTTTTTTATTTTAGAAATTCATCAAGCTCATTCCTCAACAAAAACACTCTCTCCAGGACTTTACTTCTTGACAACCAACTTACATCGTCATGCAAAAGTAGCTCTTTTTATCATGGCATAGTGCCGCAAGCAATCTCGAGTTTAAAGCGTTTGCTTTTACGTGGTTTACATTTACTACCACTTCACTGAGCAGGTTGTTCAGTTCTATTGACATTTTCTTTGGGGCGAGAATTTCTGTGGGAATAAAACAGCGAGTAAATTTGGATTCAGGTGCCAACGCCTTAATCTGGGCACCCACCCTGGAATAAATCCTTGTCATTACTGCAGCACCACAAATAGGCTTACATACGCTCACACAAAACTTAAAATACAATTTACATTTACCACAATGTAGTCACTTAACAAACACCCTGAAAAGTTCAGAGCTAGTTGTATTTGTTGTTAGTGAAGCGAGAAAAAAATTCTTCCTTCAAATCACCTTCATACTAATAACGCACATACACGATCAAAATTGCCTTGATATCCGTGGATTCATCAAGCTGCAAAGAAAAGTAATTTGCAAATTTAACCTCTACTATGTGCTGTTCTATCATATTGTCAGCAAGATAATGAATTCTTCGAACTATAGTATAATCTAAGAGAGGAACCTGATCAATTTTCTTCGCTACTGTCTCACCTTATATTTCGAAGAAGACTTCATTAATACAATCCTTCACAAGGTTTTCAAATACTGCGTATGGATTTTTTTTGCCTTGGCAACCCGAGGGCGACTTTATATGAGTCGCGCATTGCATTAAGATTCTTGTGTGTTGCATTAAATACATTTTTAATTAGGGATTTAAAATCAACACACTTTCTCAGAAAAAAACTCTTTCGACATTGAAATCACATCTTTGTGTTTGGTATTTAAAGGTCGTTTGGACTTGAGTGCTTCATAGCATCGTTAGACAAAACGTATCAACATATAACGCATTGAGGTTTAGAGCGTACCTTCTCCACCATCATCCGTGGCAATAAAACCTAATTGGATATAAGAGGGATTATATTTACGAGTAAAGTAAGAGTGACTTCATTTGGACGACTGCGCGGCTATTTTTTATGGGGCTTTTCATTGGTTGCACGAGCTCATCACCTGACTCAGAAGAATCAGAAATAATTCTATACTTTTTATTTGGATCGAATGGTTGTAATTCAGAATGGATATTTTTAAACTGTTCATAACATGACAGAGAACTTTAAAATTGATTTGATTTATGTTAAAAAAATATTTAGTCTTATTTTCTGGCCATGGACCGTCTCCCGCCATACCTTACCGGAAGCAGTCCAGAGACCACCATATGAGTATCAGTGACTTAGACTATATATCGTATAATTCTTAATAGCAGTTAAACTACCAAAAAGAAGGTAAAACATTTTATAAAATGAAAAATATATATGACACGTGAAAAGGAAGCATTCCAACTGGCAACAAAAAAAAAAGACACGGTTGTGGAATTACTAGCAACCACAACTAAATGGTATAAAACAATCACACAAGCTTTATCATATTGTGTATCATATAGCATAAAATAGAATTTTCAAAAAAACATATTTTTTCAGAAAAACACCCTTAAATCGGGTTTCCTTATAAGAAACCCTTGTTAATCACAATAATCACTCTTTATGTAAATTTTGGAACCAATTCAAAACTCAAGATTAAAATGTTCAAAAATAAATTGTGTGTAAACTACCATAAAATAATTTAATTGTAAAAATATAAACGTATTCTTATTTATCATGAAAAAACTAATACCAGAATCCCATTTTGAATATTTAATTTTCTAGGTCAATACCCAAAGAACTCAAATTTTTTTTATACTGTAAGTAAAATAACCTTAACTTATTTTATAAAAATAAAGATACATTATTATTGATCATGTAAAATAGTCCCCGGATACCAATTATAAATAACAGCTTTGCTATAAAAGAAACTATTTAAAAATATAGCCAGCAGTGAACTTTATTAAATGATTTTTTTAGAAAAACATATATATACAATTTTTTACATTTAAAAACCCTATTAAACACACATTTTAAACCATAGCCATTATTTAAAATATTAAAATTTAAAAAAATAAACGCTCAACGGTTAACTATATATATATATAATATATATATACTATATTTATATATAGTATATATATATATAATATATATATACTATATTTATATATAGTATATAATATATATACTATATATAGTATATATATAGTATTTATATATATATTATATATACATACTATATATAGTATATATAAAGTATATATAGTATGTATATATTATATATAGTATATATACTATGTATATATATATAGTATATATATACTATGTATATATATATATATAGTATATATATATACTATGTATATATAGTGTATATATACTATGTATATATAGTATATATATACTATGTATATATATATAGTATATATACTATATGTATATATAATATATATACTATATATAACATATATATAGTATATATACTATATGTTTTATATACATATTTACTATATGTATATATATATATACTATATAGATAATATATATAGTATATATATTAAAGAAAATCTTTAGAGCCATTTTCAAACCATTTCGAATTTTTAAGAACCATTCATTTGTAAATGAATTTTTAACCAAAAACCAAGTAGCCAGCATCATTTGGTAGGTCAACCGCACCCTAAATATTCTTTGTAAAACAAATCTTTGTGGCAATTTTTAAAACATTTAGAAATCAATTAAATCACTCAGGTAAACTTCCCTTAATTGGATTGTTAGTGTCTGGATAAAAATAAGGTCGCGAGTTATAAACCTATAAAATATAAATTAATGTTTTAACAAAATCCATCAAACCATTTTAGTTACATGGGCAGGGACAAAGAAACAGAATTTTAAGAGGGTTGGTATTCACATAAAGCGTAAGACTTCATCATAATCTCGCGATCGATTTTTTCATTATTAAAATACTTTATTTGATATGAGAGATAAAAAAAAAAATGCAAAGAAGGAAAATTGGAGGAAACAAGACCAAATAAAAACTTCTAGCAATGCAAAGAACCAAAGGACCAAATGAATGGGCAAAAACCAATAAACAAACTATGACAAACATAAACAGACCCTCAGAACTTAATAGCCAAAGTGAAACTAAGGATTCAAGATGTCAGCATAAGAATGTAGAATAATGTGGGGATGTAAGCAGGAAGAGATGACAAAATATCATAGAAAACAACATAGAGCCAAACGGGGAAGAAAAATTACCAAAGAGCAACACTCATTTATAGACCAAACGCTCTTTACTGCTACGAGCTACAAAATGCAGACGTTATCTCAGACAGACTAGAGTGACAGTTTTCCGCATACATTAAACAAGAGACGAAGATTTTAAGAAAATAAATAGACTAATGAATATTTTACAAGAAAAACAATTTAAATTAAATAATACAGGAAGCTTCGATAGCTAAAAGTAAATAAATATAATGAGACTTAAAATCAACTCTAGACTAAAACCAACTCAGCAACCAAAAACACAAAGAAATGCTTAGATAATCAATTAAACCTAATAATACCCGTTCTAAATTATATTTATATAAAATTCTAATTTAATGTTTATAAAACTGAGCACCTTACCTTTATCTTTAACTTGGCTCAATATAGACAAAATTTTGCTCATACTAGAAAACTAATTAATAATAATAATATAAAAAATTAAATAATTTAAAATACTTACTCTAAAAGGTTTACAAGTAAAAATTCATCATCAAATTAAAAACAAAAATAAATTACTATTTAAAATAACAACTCCTTAAATACTTTCCATATTCTAGTTGTCTGAAAGTGCACACAATATAGTGCTGCAGAGTGAATACCAAAGCGCAGTATTGCTTGATATGGAACAGGCATTTGACAAAGTACGGCACACAAAAGTACAGAAAGAATTAATAGAATTACTCACTACATATTATAGATGCTCTGTTACACTGACTAAGGAACTACTTAATTGACAAATAGCTCCAAGCAAAAATTGAAGGAAATAATTCAAGCTGAGCAAATACAGTCAAGAGTACTGCAATGAGCATAATTATAAAGTGTGCTATCTATGGCAACACCAGTTATAGTGAATATTAAATATTATTGTAAAATAAACAAAATAAAGTTTTGAAAATAATGATGACAGCTGAAATCATTACACACTAGCATTTTCCCGCAGTTTCACTCACATAAAAAAATACATAATCGACAGCAGAACTGACAATTTCAAATGCTAGAAATGAAAAAAAAAAAAAAATCCAGGAACAGAATTTTGTATGTGTGTGTACGAAGATTCATGAATAAGCAGGAACTCTCCACCAAATCCTCCTCATCTATCTATATGTTTATATCACGTGCCATCTTATATCACCGCAATATCAGCCACGACGAATGTTCACTGTTTAGGCCTGGTTTATTCTAACTACTTCACTTTTTGATGATCTATCGTGCCTAGAGCCAATGAATACTTAAGTTTACTGGATACAAACAAATGGACAAACGGCCCAACATTCTAAAAATTGACTATTTTGTCTTTTTATTGTGTATACTACCTATAAGGAAAAGAAAACACGACAAACAATTTAATGCACAGAAAAGTTTATCTGGTGTACTCATTATTCACACGGGTAGTATATAAAGTAACCTTGTTTATTATAGTATAGTAAAACTAATAAATCAAATTAACTAACCAAATATTAAATTATCTATAAATATTAATATTTATGGTTTTTAATTGTATTACAAAACGTTAAAATCAGACTGACTAAACCACATTACAAAATACAGATTATAATCTAAATTCAAAATATGCGTCAAAAGCTGAAATTTCCTTTGAAGATTTATTTATAGCTTCTCTATATCTACTCCACTCACGGTAGGAATTAATCTCTGATTTCTGGTAGGGAAAAAGGCCGTTCAGAAAACAATTCCTACCGTGAACAGACTTTAGTCATAATTATTTGTACCAATTAAAAAAGAAAGAAGAGTAACATAAGATTAATAATTGGTGGTTAAAGAGTTAAAACAAATTAAATGAACATGTAACTTTAATAGCCTAGAGTATTGAAAAAGAATGATCTATTTTCAATGTTTTTGACCTAATTCTATTAATTATTTTGGATCCACCATATTAAATTTTTTGTTTTAAGACTTTTCTAGATAATTTTGCTACACACTCCCCTGTTCATTCTCCATATTACATCCCTCTTGCACATCTGTAAAGCGCGTTGCTTTTTTTACCTGGCTGTACCCCACCCCCTTTCTGGGGCAGATAGCTACGTAGCCAGTAGAAAAATTCTGAGTCTCTTCGTCAACACCTTGTCAGTTACCATGTGCCAGCCCCTCTTCCCTAACTCTGTTACGGGTCAACAAGGCTAGAGCGGTGAATCCCTTATGTGACCCATTTGGATGGATAAAAGAGAGTGACGAGCAGGCCAAGCGTCACTCATTGCTTCAGCTCAATGCTGGCGATATCCCCTTCTGGGAATAAACAGAAGCCTTACACTTCAGTATGTTTATTTATTTAGACAAACGTCTAAATTTCCTACTCCCCCTTCCCCTTAAACACTCCCGCACCATCCAACATTGAATAACATGTGATTATAGTCACAGCCATTAATAGGGACCAACCGAAGCAACAAGTACCCCCGCCAACTCTTAGGATCAAACAGAACCTTCCTAATAAGAAATGATCTGATCTTAGATGCCACCATTGCCTGGAGTACTACTTCAATTGGGACTGTCATGTTTTAATACAACATGTGTAAGAAAGGGGCTGTCAGGGAAGCGATCAACCACAGAGGGTCCACGCCTACCCTCTTCGGGATAGGACTATGGTTACCAAAAGTAATCTTATTGATCAAACACAGCTCCTCCACCCCTCTGCCTAGAATTCTATTAGCCCTCGTAGACAAAGCTGCCTCACCTAGCTTCCTGCTAGTCAACTAACTTCCAACCCAGGATAATTCACCTCCATCCTCTTCACCCCTCCAGTATACCTAGCAAATGAATGCAGCATCCTCCCCATCAAGGATGAAGTACACCTCCCCGTTGTGGTACAAACTTTACCCCCACATTCACTTGTTTGGTTGACCTTTATCTCAGGTAGTCACTGATACTCACACAGCCATGGCTAGCTGAAAATAAATGCGTCCTAGACTATGAATCTCAGAGGATACATTTAGGAGTCCGTAAACCACGCACGCTGACCTGGACAGCATGAACCACGACGAGATGCCACCCAAAACCTTAGATGATATCTACAACGACGTCCCCCCTCGCATTGCTGACAAACTGATATACGTCGTGAACACCTACCAGACGGTCTTCTCAGTCCAAGGAGTCTTCCGTAGAACCTGAAGCACCACTCATAGCATTATCCTAAATACCACTTAACAGATATTCCCTAAACTATACGACCACTCCACCACCTGGTGTGCCATCATAAAGAGTGAAGTACAGGATGAAAGCAGAAGATATTATGAATACCAGCCGATCTGATTTAAACTCGTCAATTGTCACCGTTTAGAAAAACGATAAGATTTCACGCTTCTATATTAATTACACTTGAATTAATGAAGCCACGGTCAACTCATCACCTCTCTCGGTGAAACTTCTCGACACCTTACAAAATATGGGGAACGCCAAGATATTCATCACTTTGGATATGAATTCCATGTACTGGTGAGCTCTGTAACATACAGACTACAAACTATTTACGGCTTTCACCACGCCCAAAGAATAGGCCCTACAATTCATAGTAATACTTTTGGACTCAAGAACATCTCAAGCATTTTCCAAATAATAATGAGCCAGGAAGTCCCGCAGGGATATATTGGTGAACTTTTGCTTCTCTTTACTTGACGATGTCATTATTGAATCAAGATCGTGGGAAGAACGCTTGACTCACTTATCCAAGGTCCTGGATCTATTTGACCTATACAATATTACCTATGCCCTACAAAAGTGCCACATCGTAAAATAACCCTGGAATATCTAGGACACTTCATAACCTCCGAGGGGAATGCTGAGCCAACCATAAAATTGCATCCATTCTTCACGTGTATACACCAAGATGCGTTGACAGTTACAGCAATTCCTTGGAATCTTTAATTGGCTCCAGCAGTTTCTACCTATGATGGCATAATTCACCGCTCCCCTAACCAACCTATTGAAGGCCAATACCCTATGGAAATGGACCAAGCAAGCAGAAGTATCCTTTCAAAATCTCAATACGAGTTTACGAGATCTACGACACTAGCCAAGGCCCAGATTGTACAGAACATTCATACCGTAAACCAATACCAGTTGTATCGAGCTGGGGAAATTCCTTCACCAGAAAGACCCTGATGAGAATAAAATACAATCAGACACCCCAGTACGAAGCTTTATATCTCGGTAGCGCTATGATAGCAAGGAGCAAGAGGACCTCACCACTCTGTGGGCTATAAAATGGTATCAACACTGCCTGGAGCATCAGCCCTTTTTCCTACAGACTGACAACTAAGTCCCGACCTGGCTCCACTCCATGTGGGGCCTAAGGAACAAACTCTCAAAATGGGCTTTACAGCTGCAGGAGTTCACATTAACGGTAGAAAACTGCCAAGGGAAAATGAACCAGAATTTCAATGCCCTATCCCACAACCCTAGACCAGAATTCACGGTACCCAAGAACTATTAATATGAACGGATGACCCACCTTCAAAGAACCAACTCAATACCATAGATTCCTTAACCCTCCAGACACCTGAGGGCCACCAAAGTCAGCTATACGAGGACATTATGGAAGCTCAACAAAAGGATGGAGATTGCCAAAAGTTTAGGACACAATAGGAGACCCTCACCGGACACCCCCTTATTAACCCCAGGGATATCCAGTTATTAAATACCCATCACTTCAAGTATGGACAGGACTAACAAACAGACTTAACACGACATCTTTCACTACTCAGGTCAACTGTTTCCCCTCTCCCCTCCAAAGTCCAGTTATCACCTACAAACTGACAACACTCCCCCCTCTAATCATACCAATTTCTTGCCTCATAACAACCTATACAAGCAATAAAGAGCCACGAGTCTACTGCCTGGATGTGGTCAAGAATACATCTGGGGTAGTTATAAAATGGACCGAGCTGTTCTAACCATGTTATGTCAACAGAGAGGAGTGAGCACACGTCTCTCCCACATTTCAATAACTGAGTTGACGACAACATTAAATTAGGATATATCGTCATGCAAAATTTTATATTTCTAGGATGTTTATAATATGGTTTTACAATTCATGCGAACAAACAGATATCAAAACTAGCCCAAAAACTGATGTTCTTTATATAAATTACAATCCAAAAATTTACCTATATAATTACCGATAAAGCTTCAAAACCATTTTTGAAATTATCTACTAATCAGCTCATAAACATAGTTCGCAAATGAACGTATTCTATGGAACGCAATATTTGTTTTAAAGCGTTCATTTGATGTATACAAATAAATTAGATCCGTTGTTACAAAAACATATAGGAAATAATATCATTATGAGTAGTGGTTGAATTGAGCGTTCCAGCTCATAACCTCCCGTAAGGTTAACATTGATCAACATTATTGAATGACCTTGAATGATGTGGATCACTTTCTACCATAAGAATAGCATTGGCTCATTACTAAGTATTCCCTTCATATCAAAAACGGTCTATATCCCCCTCTCTGATTATGTTGATAACTTTCTTCCATAATAATAGTATTGTCTCATTACTAAATATTCCCTTCATACCGAAAACGATCACATTTATTTAGTAATTGAACATTTACACGATTTCTTTGATTCTCCATCGACTTCCCAAATAATGCATTGTTCATCAGTTTGAAAAAGTCCTTTTCAAATCCATTTAATGTATTTTTTCGTCGGGATGTATTAAAATCAATATATGGCTTCAACCAACCGCTCTGATTGAAAGTTAGGACTCAGTGTATCTTTTGGAGTTTAATACCCAAGTAAATATATAGTTTTAAATTACGGTAGTGTACCATATAGTTTTATTTACTGTTTAGGTTGGGAAATAGCTTTTCTGTTTTCCCACCGGTGGGAGAGTTCAGCTTGGATTGTATGTACTTAGAGAATGGGGATAACACCTAAGGAGTACCTATGAATTTTTCGGGAGCAAATGGATGCTCACTGTGCTCGTCATAAATTTCTTCCGGGTACTCTAGATATTCTAATATATAGCCCACAGTGCTATTATCAGCAACTGAATTTATATTGAGCTCTGCTATTTCACTCTTGTTCAACCTCCTAAAATTACTCCGAGGAAGACAATCAGACATAACAGTTACGTATAAATTATTACAATCCCAATATGTGATATACTTCACCTCCTTTTCAGGGTTTAAATCCATCATATAGGGGTTGTTTTCTTCAGAATATCTATTAGAAATCATAGACACCACACCACGTATCGTCTTTTCAATAAATACATAGATTTCAATGTCAGTTAATAGCTCCAACTCAACCTTGGTCATCTTTAAAAATATCGCCCATGCTAGTCCTGGGTTTGTAAAAAAATGTAGACAACATAATTTATTATACTCAAAACCTAGAGAGTGAAAGTATTCGAAGACGTCTGCTAAAAGTAGTACATCACTTAAAACGTATACATTTTGTAAATCTTCCACAGCATTAATTTCAAAGTTATCCCACACAGTTTTAGCATGAACGTAGTCACTTTCTGAAATATGTTCTTGGTGCAGCTGATTATATAATGCGGATTTTGGTCGTAATTGACTATCTTTCAGTTTACTGCTGCAATCCATGAAGTCGTAAGGGAACACACCTTTTCGTAGCAGAAGATCACCTTTATCGAAAGGGATATTTTCATGGAATAACTTAAATTGAGTTTTCCCATCATGCATCATATTTTCAATCATTTTTTCAAGAGATGTTCTTAAAAACTTGAACGAGTCAATAAATTTTAAATAGCCAAGACTGAATGAGATATACTTCTCCATATTGTTGGAATACTTGATATTCTATTGTCTGTAAACTTTCCAATTTTCTGCATGATAATATGGGCGTCATAATTTTATAAATTGTGTAAAATGACGGGTATTCTCTCCAGAAAGGTATCCATAACATTTTCACCACCATAGACAAGAGGAAGTTTCACACATTTACCTTCCGAATAGATGACTACATATGCAAATCCTGATGCAATACGCTTCATCATTTTTGTAGTTTATGAGTGATTGGGGTTAGGTGCACACCCTGACATTTTAATATTGAGTACTCAAAATCTGCAAAGATTACATACGGAATATTTATAATATGTTTATATGTCAAAATTTTCAATATTTTTTCCTCTTTCTCGGGAATCTGTATCTTCTGAGCATTGAAATCAGCACACCACTCACTATTCTCATCCCTTAGATTTTCCTTGGAAAATCTATGCAAACAATATTTGCAATAGTATGATTCACCATTGTGGCTGGTCAGCGAGCTTAGCAATCTGCTTATGTTCTTAATAAGACTGTAATGTCCCCCATACAGATTTGAAAGAAACAACAAATCCACGTGATTGTCACGACTAACCTTAGTTATTCTTAAAGGAAATATTTCCCCTTGGTAGCCATACACATTAGTAGATACATTATTTTGTTTTTCGAACTTAAGTTATTTGTGGTATTTGCACAGGATATTCAATAACTTCCCAGTGATATATATANTATATATATATATATATATATATATATATATATATATATATATTCACTCGATTAACGTTCTTGTCTGTTGGGTATATACATGCTAGCACAGACTAAATAAAACATTTACTGTCAGCTTTTCTTATATTAATTATAGCATTCATATTTCTCAACTCTTCTGGTAATGGAATATAGCTGGAAGCAACCAAAGGAACATATTTAGTTAGTGTAAGCTCTAAGTATTTCACACGGTCCTCTGACCAACCACTTCCCTTGTGGTGGAAAGAAGCAGCTGCTTCAATCATGTAAGTGCATGCGCCCTAAATCTGTGATTTTAATTCATCAGGCCTTAAAGTGACCATACACTTTCTGCGAAAGTAAGGTGTGATTGATTCCTCTCCCTCCCCTCCAACACGAGAGTATTTTACACAGGCAGATATATACTATTTAGGATTACCCAATACATTAAGTTGTTGGACAAGCGTTGCTTCAAACTTCTTTTTTATTTCGTTAATAAAGACTAAAAATAGCAAGTCATTTTATAGAGAGGGCTTGATGATTTTGACTGTATCATTCAAAGCTTCTGAAAAATTACAGGGAATCGTAATCTTATTCAATATCGAGATTCTCAATAGATTCCTGCCCTCTTGACTTTGAAACGTTGACAACACTCCCCAATGATGTTTCTCCTGTTGCAGTACAGTTCTTTAGCTTACGTCGTAATATATTATCCCGCCATGAAATTATTTGACTGATTTATCACACTCGAATGATTTCACCTTCTGACTATGTGAGGAAACATGTCACTGTAAGCTGTCACTCCGACTAAAACTTGTCCACACTCATCACCCATTTTATGTCCACTTCTGTGTTTTAAACGCATATGACGTGCCAGATTAGTAAGGATAGTAAAAGATTTTTAACAGTTAACCAAGCGTGTTGTACGGAAACCAACAGATAAAATCTTCACTATGCAGCACGTTTTATGAGAATAAATGATAAAATCTTAATGATAGTTGACTTGACAATTATTTTCACTATCGCTTGTCTAGAAGTGGAAGGCAAATTTCACACAAGTAAAGACGAGAATTTGACGACATTCTTCACTTAGCGCGAAAAATTTTAAAGTCCTTATATCGAATTATAAACACTATTTATCTGTGAGTAACAATATATGTATGTACACAATTATTTCACCACCAAATAATACACCTATAAATAAAATCAATAAATATGGTAATTAATTTACGGGTAACACATGCGTTACGGTCTGTTTCCTTCTATATTTCACTATTTACGAGTAAATTATTATGATATAACAAAATTATATTCTTTTATTAATAACTTTCATTCTGTGCCATTTAGTGAAGAAAATGGGTACTTATAATTTCTCAATGATTTGTGTTAGCCTGTAAATATAATTAGTAAAAAAAATTGTAGCTATCACTACTCATACAATAATTTATTTACACTAATGGAGTAGGATAGGGATAGAGCATTTACAACTTATTATAGCAACATCCTGGTGAGGACTATAGATTATATAATCTTGAGAGTGGAAAAAATCCCTAGTTTACCTGGCATAGAGTCAAACCTCAAACTACTTAATTACTATTAAGCTAATAGATTGATAATTTGGAACTTTGAATTTAGAGGAAGTGAGCCCGTATTTGCGTAGAGGGAGAGGGTAAAACACCCATAGTTTACCCGACCATGATTCGAACATCATCACTCAGTAGTAACGCAAATAAAAGTTTAACACCACGAAAAGTATACATGGAATATTGATAGTTTTAGAATACGTATTTACGAGTATATCTTACAGCTTAATGGAAACAAACATGTTGTAGCTCGAATTCCCCTGCAGTACAGCTCCCTTTTTGGTTGAAATTGGTCACATGACCACGCCTCTTCGCTCTCTGAATAGCTGTTGGTTTTCCCCCTCCCCTCCACCCTATCACCATTCTTCTGGCCAAACTCCTCTCCTCCTGATCCCATTCTAGACATGTTGGTTCTTGTATTATTGCTTATTTATGTATACTCATAGCATTTCTATATATGAATATTTCTTTTTTATTTGAAATTAAATGGTGGTTCTTGTATTATTGCTTATTTATGTATACTCATAGCATTTTTAAATATGAATATTTCTTTTTTATTTGAAATTAAATGGTTTTTTAGTCATTGATTAGGGTGTTGGAGTTTTTTATATGAAATTAAATGAAACGTCACGGACTGTATGTTCCTCAAAATAAACTACAACAACCCAAGCAACGCTTGTCCAACAACCTAATGTAATGGGTAGTCCTAAATGGTATATATCTGCCTGTGTAGAGTACTATCGTGTTGGAGGGGAGGGAGAGGAATCAATCACACCTTACTTTCACAGAAAGTGTATGGTCACTTTAAGTCCTGATGAATTAAAATCACAGATTGAGGATGCATGCACTTACATGATTGAAGCAGTTTCTTCTTTCCACCACAAAGGAAGTGGTTGGTCTGAGTACCGCGTGAAATACTTAGAGCTTAAACTAGTTAAGTATGTTCCTTTGGATGCGTCCAGCTATATTACATTACAAGAATAGTTGACAAATATGAATGCTCTAGTAAAAATAAGAAATGCTGAAAGTAAATGTTTTCTTTAGTCTGTGATAGCATTTATATACCCAACTGACAAGAACGTTAATCGAGTGAATAAGTACATATCACTTGAAGGTAAAGTAAATATGGATAGTATTGAATATCCTGTACAAATACCACAAATAACTAAGTTCGAAAAACAAAATATTGTATCTATTAATGTGTATGGCTACCAAGGGGAAATATTCCCTTTAAGAATAACTAAGGTTAGTTGTGACAATCACGTGGATTTGTTGTTTCTTTCCAATGTGGATGGGGGACATTATAGTCTTATTAAGAACATAAGCAGATTGCTAAGCTCGCTGACCAGCCACAATGGTGAATCATACTATTGCAAATATTGTTTGCATAGATTTTCCAAGGAAAATCTCAGGGATGAGCATAGTGAGCGGTGTGTTGATTTCGATGGTCAGAAGATACAGATGCCCGAGGAAGAGAATAAAATATTGAAATTTTCGACATATAAACATATGATAAAATTCCCGTATGTGATCTATGCAGATTTTGAGTCTTTAATTTTAAAATATCAGGGTGTGCACTTAACACCAATCACTCATCAACTACAAAAATGAAGAAGCATAAGCCATCAGGATTTGCATATGTAGTCATCTATTCGGAAGGTAAATGTGTGAAACTTCCGGTTGTCTATGGTGGTGAAAATGTTATGGATACCTTTCTTCATAAACGTGTTGAAGAAGAAAACATGATCATTGAGAGGAAGAAAAATGTTGTCCCTATGCGCATCACCCCTGAACAAGAAAATGAATTTATTTCAGCTAGCGTATGTAGTATCTGCGATAAAAAGTTGGATCAAGACCGCGTCCACGACCACTGTCATCTCAGTGGAGCTTATCGGGGTGCATCTCATAGTAAGTGTAATATTCATTTTCAATATTCTAAGAGAATACCCGTCATTCTACACAATTTAAAAAATTATGACGCCCATATAATCATGCATAGAATTGGGAAGTTTACAGAGAGAAGAACATCATGTATTCCAAACAATATGGAGAAGTATATAACATTCAGTCTTGGCTATTTACAATTTATTGACTCGTTCCAGTTGTTAAGTACATCTCTGGAAAAATTGATTGAAAATCTGTTGCATGTTGGGAAAACTCAATTTTAATTACTCCATGAGAATATCCCTTTCGATAAAGTTGATCTTCTGATACGAAAAGGTGTGTTCCTTTACGACTACATGGATTGAAGCAGTAAACTGAAAGATAGTCAATTACCACCAAAACCCGCATTATATAATTAGATGCACCAAGAAAATATTTAAGAAAGTGACTACGCTTATGCTAGAACAGTGCGGGAAAACTTTTTAATTAATACTATGGAAGATTATCAAAATTTATACGTTTTAAGTGCTGTTCTACTTTTAGCAGACGTCTTCGATTACTTTTGCTCTTTGTGTTCTGAGTATTATAAATTATACTGTCTACATTTTTTCACAAGCCCTGGACTAGCATGTACGGCAATTTTAAAGATGACCAAGGTTGAGTTGGAGCTAATAACTGACATTGAAATGCATTTATTCATTGAAAAGGGGATACGTGTTTGGGTGTCTAATATTTATAATAGGCATTCTGAAGGAAACAACCCCGATATGATGGATTTTAACCCTGAAAAGGAATTAAAGTATATCACAAGTAGTGCGGTGGACTACCTGTCACAGACGCTGATTGGGTGGATTTGGTCACGTGAACCTGCCTCCTCGCTCTCTGATTGGCTGGCGGTTTTCTCCCTCCACCCGACTCCTCCAGCTTTCCCACCACTCCTGACCTCATTTCCCCTCTACCTACAGCCCCCTCGCTAACCAACCCTGGACAGGTTGGTTCTTGATTATTAATAATTGTTAATTAAGTATTGCTAATTAATTATTGTTAATTAATAATTTAATTGGTAAGATTGAGGTGTTGGAGTTTTTATTCATTGATTAGGAAGTTGTAGTTTATTTTGGAGGAGCATGAGGCCACGGCACGAACCTAGCGCTAAGGTTGTCGGGGGTAAAATGAACATTGGTTCCTCCGTCACAATGCTCTGTCCCGGAGCAAGCAGCACGAACCTTGCACCATGGCTCTTGGGGGTAAAATGAACATTGGATTCCCCCGTAACAAGGCTCTGTCCGGCACGAACCTCTCCTGACGACCATTTGTGGTAGATTGTGTGATAAATGTTTCCCCTGCCTTTCACCCCCCCTCCTGTCGCAACCCTGCCGCCAATATGGCGGGTCGACAAGTCAGGACAAGAATAGATCGTGACCTCGACAACCTTGGGTTTTCCCAATGACGTAATCATTGCGTGTTATTTCGCAACCCTGGCGCCAGTCTGGCGGGTCGACAAGTCAGGACAGTAATAGACCGTGACCTTGGCAACCTGGGTTTTCCCGGGTGCCAGTATGTTGGCCTGACAAGACGAGTTGAGACAAGAATAGATATGTAGGTCATTGACCCTGGCAACGGGTATTCCCTGGCGGTTCATGAGACAAGAATAGATCAAGAACTAGGTCAGTGTGTCGCAACCCTGGCGCCAGTATGTCGGCCCAACAAGACGAGTTGAGATAAGAATAGATATTGAGGTCATTGACCCGGGCAACGGGTTTTTCCCTGGCTCCAGGTTGGCGGGCAGACAAGACAAGTCGAGACAAGAATAGATCGTGACCCGGTTCTTCTCGTACCGTGTGGCGTCGAATGAGAGAGGGAGGGGGTGGCTATAAAGAGGGGCACCCACTTGTTGTCTATTTATAAGCGTTTGTAGAGCGGTTCAAGATGGACAAGTTACAGCAGCTGGTAAATATTGTCGACGCCGTGCAGACGGTAAAATTGTGTGATCTAACCGTTGATCAAAAGTACTCGGTGGATAAATTAAAAGCTGTCAATACAAAGTTCGGGAGATGCCTAATAGCCTATCTAGACGGTGAGTTTTGTGTATTTCCCCCCGGTCATTTTGGTACTCTTACATATGAATAAGTGTGTGAGTTAAATAAAGAAAAACTGGTATTTACCTGAGCAGGAGTAAAACCCGGTTCACCTACCATTGTGAACTTTGAATGCTTTTAAAAGATGGTGCAGTTAACAACGACAACAACGGGCAGCGATGCGGTTAGTACAAAACGTTTAGCTCTCAGATACGCTCACCATGCTTAGAACAGGATATATTAATTTAATGTTTGTGGGTCATAGGAAAGACCTGGGAGAATGTTCACAGTGTGGCAGTGAGTGATATACATGTAATTTACAAAATAGTGTAGCGAGGCTATATCGAGTTTTGCGACTTGACCTGTCACAAGATAAGAGTGATGGAAGTACTACCCTACGAGAGAATCAAAGAGATATACATGTGTGATATGACGTTCACCGTTTACAATTTTCACAAAGGGGATTTTGTGGCGGTGTTGCCAAGCCCTCCACCACCACCCTTCCACCAGCCGCCTCCGTCCTTCACGACGCCGCTGCCGCCCCGAGAGTCACCCGAGTATCCACCACCAGAGTCGCCCGAGTACCCTCGCCCAGAGTCGTCTACCTACCAGGCATCAGAGTCGCCCGAGTACCCGCAACCAGAGTCGCCTACCTACCAGTCACCTGCGTACCCTCCACCACAGGAGGTAAAGACCGAAGAACCCGTAAATCTCGAGGATTTAACAATGTACAAAAATTATTCAAATGTTAAAATTATAGGTGAAACGCCCCACGACTACATACACGTTCTGGGCCGATTCGGTAACGTTTTCATTCCAAAGTCAATATATTATTTGGATTGTAAGCGATTTAAATATAAAGCACGCTGTATGATATATCTCGGGGGACAAAGTCTGATGTTAAAAAGTGAATTAATAAACTAGACGTGCTCAGGTGTTTGTAGCACTCTGCCGGATTCATCGGCGCTACCAGTGACATTTTGAAAATGTTGAGAGGAGGGAAGGCAGTTGGTGAGTAGAGCGAGAGTGTTTATTTTGCTGCATCTCCAATTGACATTATGCTGTTTAAATGCTGCGGATCCTACGCAAATCTCTCCAATCTTATTCAGCACAAACATCAAACATCTCCAAATGCTGCTCACCAGGATGCCTGTTGGGACTAGGAGGTATTGTGCAGTGCGTCAGACCTGTGGAATACCACCGTCTCAACTGCTTAAACGAACTTGTGAATAACAAATTTATAACATTGTGCCAGTGGAAGAGAACCGAATTTTATTGTGCTCGAGTTTGTTGGAAGAGTAAGATTGCCAGATAAAAAACTGTGGAGACATTGTCAATATACGTTCTAGCCCCTCTCAGCGTGCCCTTTTGGAGGTGGCTCCTACTCATTTTCTGGATGTTAGATGTACTTTATATGTATAGGACAAAAGCCTTAAATAATATTGTGGTTTTTGTTGTTATAAAAGTTTTAAATTAAACAATTGCTGATTGTCAATAAAAAACTTCCAATAAAATGTTATTTGTTTAACCCCCTTAAATAAGTCGGTTGGAAAATCAAAGACATGTAGGAGATAGCAACATTGTTGTAGTGACATAGGTTGCTACCCAGAGAGATAAAGTATTTTTTACATAATATTTGAGATGGAGCTTCTTAGATAGTAGAGAGAGAGAGGGTGTAGACGATAAAATGCAAACATAACATAATTTTATTTGGTAAAACGCTTGAGTGCTTGTCAGTATCATAGTCCGATTTCATCAGGGGAAGCAGCACAACTTTATCAAAATTAAATAGTTTAGTTAAAATTATTTATAGTTGGGAAGTGACGTTACCCGCTTCCTCGCAGTACTTCCTGGGAAACGTTTTAATAAACGGCTAAACGAGTAACACCCAATATTATAATAAAATGTTAGTTATTTATAAAATGTTATCCAATGAATAATGTAACTATTTTAGAATCATCTGGTTTACCCCTCCCACCCTCCACCTTCCCCTCTCCAAATATTTTTTCCTGATCCGTCGGGACTATGTGGGAGAAAGTGACACAACTCTATAGTGAGAAGGATCTATGCTAAAACTTGAAAAAATATTTAACCCTCAAAATAGTATTTCCCGATCCACCACTGATCAATGCTATTCTTATGGGAGGAAAGTGACTCACTGGCTCTATGGGAAGGATCAATGTGATCGTTTTCGGTATGAAGGGAATACTAAGTAATGAGACAATACTATTCTTATGGGAGAAAGTGATCCACATCAATCAGTGAGGAGGATATAGACCGTTTTAAGATCTCTACCTTAGGCCTTAAAACACATCTTCAACTAAATTTTCTTGAAAAGTTAAAAAAAACTTCACCTCCTTACAGTCGTTCTTCCTTGAAGTTGTGTCAAGCATTTTCTCCTATATCTCAGGCTGACAGTAAATTCATGACCTTATGTTCTGATAAAACAGCACTTGTTGATAAACGTAAGAAATCTGATGTATCTCTTTCTAAGGGATTTACCCAGTCACTTTAAAGAAGACCCTAGTGAGAAACAGTCCCAAACTTAAGACTGAAACCACGTGTTCCACAAGCAGTTTTAGTGTCCTTATTTAAAGTTTCTTCTAATGTTTGGTTCATTGGTATAGGGGAAAAATAATTGAAACCTTGCAGCTGAACAAATAAACCTATATTCATGAAATGAGTGAGAATATTACTGGATTCTTCTATGTTTGACACCTGAGCTAAGTGTAATGGAAGGTACCTTGCAAAGCTTACCTTTTATATTGCAAAACACCGGGACATCATTTTCCTAATAAAGAATAATGAAGGTTCCAGTTTCCCTCTGTTACCACTAATAAAGCCAAGAAGAATATCGACAAAATCAATGTTTATCATCCAAAACGTAGCTATTAGGCAATTTTAATTCCACATGAATTCACAGTACTTGCCAAAAGATTCTGCAACAATTTTGAGGGCTTGTTTCTCAAACACTGATATACGGTTTCATAACATAAGTTTTCTTGGAGCTTCCTCAAGACTGCATGTGTTTCTTCAATATATGGTAAAGTGTTGGGTTCACTCTCCTCAGATAATTACAGAGATACATTCCAGACTATTCGCACAAGTGCTTCGTATAAGATCTTGTGGAATCGTGTTTCTCTGCTGTAATGTTTTCCTTCCTATAGGTTGTTTATTGATCCTTCAGTAACTACACCAGACTGCACAATCAAATCCAAAAGACCCAAGTCTCCAAACAATTTACCAACAATTGCAGCAATGGCATGAAATCTTCCCATCATGGTTTCCACCAGATAATTTCAAACATCGCTTGATATAGAACTAGAACCATGGTCTCTACAACGAATGATTCTTGCATGTGCTGTGTGTGTACCAGAATTTCCCGCACGGTAGACATTACAGTAGCTGGAGCATTAATAGTGAGACGGTATTCTTTGGTATCCACAGAAACTTCAATATTATTTCTAATATGTATGTTGCATGCAGTCTTGCTGTGAAGATCTCTTGCGAGAATCCAAATGAAAGTTTTTCTATTTGGAATCTTGCTATACCAAACAGTTGAGGTATGATAAATCAGAATTCACTTTTGTTACTGGGTTTTTTCTTGTCGATGAGTGTAAACGGGCGAGGACTGCTGATATGGATTGATTTTTCTCTACCTCAAATATATAGTTTGATTTACCGAAATATATTTCCTTGATGGCAAGAATGTCATGGATTATGGCTGCACGATAAAACTATTTAACTTGTTTGAAGTACCGATACCACTTAGAAATTCCTCTTTATGGTTAATGTTGTAATAATCAATAATTGTAGACACTCCAACGTAGATTGAAGCAGGTAGAGGGATGTTGGTTCCTTCAGAAGAATCAATTTTCTGAAGGGCGATATCCATGTCTAATTTCAGAAGTTTTGTGTAAGAATATCCATGACCCAACTAGTCCAATATTATTATTTATTCTACATTTATTGTTATTCTTTTGACAGAATAAGGTAGAAAAATATGCTATGTGGTCACTATCTGTCCTTTGAAAACCCCTCGTATAATGTTTTTAAAAAAATTATCACGATAACTGTACTACAATTTCTGTTTTGGTTTATTTCTGGCCTCTAATCAATACATTAAAGAACATTTTTTTAATTTTTCAGACCATGCTACATAATCGCAAACAAGGGCTTCAGGATTAGGTGGCCAAGTTTGCCCTGTTAAATCAACTTTTTAAATTTCATCTTAAAATTTTAGCTGTTAGATAAACTTCTCCAGAATTAGAATGCATCTGCTCCTCCTTAAGTAGTTTCAATAGTCTCACATACTCTGTGATCAATATTCCAATAATGCATTGCCCTTTATGAACTCTACGTCAGGTACCATCCTGACCGAAAGTTTTTCTTTGTTGATAAATCAATGCCATCTACACCCTTACTTCACATTATTGATTGAAACTTATCTAATATATCAGTAAGAGAGATAACTCTTAGCTTTGAATACAAACTGTCATGTATGACCTTGTGTATTTCAGTGTAGTGGCTTTTCCAGCTTTTGAATAGGGATACAGGAAGAAATATCTTTTTAAGTTCCTTTTACGACTATATTCTTTGTAGCATGATATTAGGTAATGGGCTTCTGCAGCAACATTATCTCGAGATGTTACTGCTAGAATTTTTTTCATTGCATTGTTGTGTTCTTGAATGATTCTGTCTGCTATCAGTTCTGCAGCCTATGTTAATGTTTCTCTAGTTCACGCTCACTTTATATATTTACTTTAGTGTTTACAAAAAATGCATATTTGCTGTACTCACTTTCTGAAGGTTCTTCACTGTTCAACGATCTTATGTCAACTTACAAATCTGAGAAAATGAATGCCAATATTTTCTTATTAATTTATTGAATACGAAGTTTTTCTAGTGATATTTTATGTGTAGAATTTGACCGACAATGCCGATGGCAATACACAATACTGGTTGGAGTTGCATTATCAATTATTACCTACAACAAGATGGCGTAAAGTTACGAATGACAGCAGCATTATGAAGAACATGCCAAGATTGTAGGTCCTTCAACGTGGCTAGTTTTTTATGTTTTCTTCATTCACACATACAATACACTTAAACACTAATTTCCTTCGCTTAGTTTTAACACCGACTTCTGACATATCCTTTTTTAAATCCATCATTAAAACAATCAAGGGATTAACAAAAATTCAATATACTATTATGAACTCACGCATTCCGATTCTCGTTTTGTAAAACAAGTAGTCCCGAAGAAAACCGCAACTAACGAAGTGCTTGTAACTTATAAAACAACCACTTCGGCTACAAACCAAGGGTCAGACTGAAGTTAGCTGCCACACTAGCTTCACTTTCAGATTCCATCTTCCCGCCACCTCCTCACCACACCCAGAGAACCCACAACCTAGGCTACAGCCCATGCCGTTCCCCATAAAATGACACAACAGCAATTACAGATATAAACTCAAGGTCACATCCTGCACGTGAAAGCGTCTAAGTAAGTGACTCGTCTAGTAGGTGTTACCATGGACGTTGTCCGATACATAAACCTGAACTGTTTGTGAAACTTACTGTGGAAATCATCTTTAGATTTTCAATTCAACGCAGTAGCCATATATTTTTTACAATAGTAAAAGTTGTAATAAGCCTGACGCATGTCCCTAAACAAATTTTAAATAAATTCTCCCATGTTACTTTCCAAATTAAACTTCCAATAAAGACCTTTTATCGCTATGTTGATGGCCTTCAAAATTATATGTGTAGTATCGCAAAAGATTTCGGAGATATTTTTAAACATCTTTTGATGTTTAATTAATTTTACTATGCAAGCGGATTGCAAGCACGTTGTGTAGTTTCTTTAATCACTTGTTTAAATGGCGTTCAATCCCTCCAAATTATACTAAATTCCACCCAATTCGTATCTGGCCCATGGACAATGTATGTAAACCGGATGTTCAAGTTATATTCATGCGAAATATTAGCAGAACAGTGGTACAGTGGGACAGTGGTATGAGCATTCATTAAATTACCCTAAAGTTGGGTTTACTCATAAAAACAATCACATCACAATAGACAACACAATAAACACTATTGATTTATAAAATTTTTGCCAAATTGCTCAAATAATGTTAAAAAATTACCAATTCTCAAAAATAATGTATTATATAAACAACTCTTAAATTATTTGTAATTTGTAAAAATTAAAACATATGCTTGCTTATCATGAAAAACTACTCTCCGAGAAATCAATTTTAAAAGCAATCTTTCAAGGTAGATTTAAAAAATTCAACTTTCCTATAATTTGTCGTAAGTAAACTCCCATTAAATTAATATATTTAATATATATATATACATATACTATATATATATTTATACTATTTATTATCATCTAAAATAGTCTCCCGATACAAATTTTGAGCAAAATCAGAACAGATAGTTTCAAAAGTATTCAAAATTTATAGAAACCAATCTTCAGTTATCTACTGTAGATTCCTTTTTAGAATAAACAATGTATTTATAATCATTAAATTATAAAATAAGCCTTAATATCACTTCTATCTATTTTGAAACAAATCTCTACAGCCATTTGTTTAAATATTCAAACCAAATAAACATAATTAGTAAGCTACCCTTAACGAATTTAACCCCAAAAAACAAGTATACAGTTTTATTTGTCATTTCAAACCTCCACCTGATATACAGTTTAAACGAACTTGGTAGAGCCATTTTAAAAATACTTATTATTTTCGAGAATCTTTCATGAGTAAACAACCCTTAAACAAATTTTTACCTGAAAAACCAGTGAAAAGTTCTATTTGTAATTTCAAAAACTTTCACGATACTCATTTAGAATCAAATCGTTAGGGCTAATATAAAAATTATTTCAAGCTTTTGAAAAATCGGTTAGCCACCCATAGATGAGTTTATACCCCAAAAACAAGTACATGAGGTTATTTGTCATAACACACTATCCACAGATATCCATTTTAAACAAAATTGTTATACATTTTAGAAATATTTTTTATTTAAAAAAAATTCCGCAGCAAAAAATCTACCTTACAAATAATTTTTTTCCTTAAAATTAATAATACAATGCTATTGGTCATGTCAAACCAATCTTAGTTAGGTATTTTATTAAAAATCTTTATAGACAATTTCAAGAAATTAAAAAAGAAAATTGGCTTGGTTCAAAATTAATAAAACATGTCCGGAGTTAAAGCCATATAAAATCCAAAGATAATCACATTTGAACTAAATCCATTCAGATCCATTTCGGATCCGTGGACAGGGACAGACAGACAGACATATATATACATTAATGGGGACAGCGCCCATATGGTGCGGTTTAGTCAATACCATATTAGTCATGTTGATATAACTAGTACTTTAGTTGCGTAACACTTAGCACGAGCCCTGTGTTGCAATTTCATTTTAGCAGGCTATCCTAGTTGGGAGAAATCCTGAAGTTTATATGTCCTGCTTAAAATTCTTTGAATCCCTGTCGCGGAAATGTCACGCTCAGCTCGTATCTCAACAGAGTTAGTGATTGGTAACTGGAAGGTAATGGTTAGTATAGTTTAGGCTGGTAACTGTTTCTCCTTAAATTAGTGCAGTAAAGGATTGGGTTTGTTAAAAGTATTATTTTGTTTTCCGCGTGCTGTTTGGGTGTATTAGTAACCTATTTAAGAGTTTACGAATTTTTGACTTGATTTCGGCAGCACGTACTATCTCTAGTAGCTAGGTCATCAATTACAGGTCAGATATACCTTAGCTATAGTAAGAGTTAATGTACTACTTTGAGGAATTAGGTTTAGAGAGAGTTGTCTTCCTTGTTTTCTAAAGACAGCTCTAGTTATCCAGCATTCATTGCTCCTATTATGTGTTTACGACCCAGCACTTATGACTCCTGTTTTGTGCATACGTTCAACACGTTGTAAATAGTCTACAATTATCACAGTCTGCAATACCTTTAAGATTGCACAATTCACTTATATGTGCTGCCATTGTGCTCTGTAAATCTTTGATATAATATTTGGGTTGCTTGTAAACATGATTGTTTTTAAGAAATAATCATATTTTTGATTTTGATAGTCAAATAAATTTTGCATATGTCTTGTATCTTTCTATTTGACATTTAAAATTTTGCCTCTCCTGTTTAAAGTGTAACCTTGTCACAACGAAACATGGGATGATTGTATCGCTCACCTTATGCTGTCCCTGTTGACTCGCATGGAATGAATTTCATGACGCAAGACACTACCCTCAACGCGCACTACTTCTGACTGAGCCGGCGCTAGAAGTTCGCCATGGGCAGGGCGGAGAGGCACTCCCCCTTCCCCCTTCATCAATCGAGAAAACAAGTGAACATCGCCGGGCGCTTCCATCCCGAACTTTATGGAACATTATGGATCATCATGGAACCTTCGACAGACTATGTTGTGCGTGTGGCTTATTGCTCCAGGACTCTGTGGACGCTTCTAGATAAATTCCCCCNTGTGTTGGCACGCATTATACTCAGGGCTTTTAGGAGGTAAGAGTCTTACTTCATAAGTGGGCTCGTCATAATTAATCAAAATTCTCTTATCTTAAATTCTTATTTATATTTTCAAAATTCAATGTTTTGGACTTCGTATAAATTTGTAGATATTTATATTCTTTATTTATTTAACGAATAGTCATGACTGCGGGGTATTGGTAGTCGTCTTCACGACTATGGCAATTAAAGGGGGAACCCATCTGGTTCTCGTGTTAATATTTCAAATCTCCGCTTCGTGGAATATTCGCACGCTGGTGTATTTTTGTCTTGGAGGCCATATATAATAGGAAGTTATGTTTATGTTCTTTCTGCATAAGCAGAAAGGTGGATAAATGTAGGGCCGCAGACCATCTAAGAGAAACACGGGTGTTTTTAGTAATGTTTATCGTTTGTATACATGGGGTTGTTAGTTAGCCGTGATAATCTCCGCGTTTTTGATATGTTTATATACCTAGGATTGTTAGTGGGTCTAGATCATAAATCTCCCAACGGGGTCTAACTTATTACTTAATTGGGTGGAGTTATTATTGTTGGGTTTGGAAACTTTGTATTCACTTTGATGCTATTGATAGGCCTCTCGGCTGTGTTAGATAACTATGGGGTCTTGACCCCCTTTGGGTTATGCCAGAGTTTAGGCTAGGCCTGTGCTATTATTTGAGAATTGTAACGTTTAACGAGTGTAAGGAGACCAATTTATCAACAGATCGGGGTCACCCGTTAACAGTGCCATTTCTAAGGCCTTATTATAAGGCAGCAATTACCTTGTTATGGTTGTATCTCGCCCTTCTGGCCGTGACATGTGTTTGTATGTCACTTCGCCCATCAGGCGCAGACTGGCACTTGGTATTTGTAATCTTTAATGTTCCGCTACCCCATTGAGCTGTATTATGTTTGAATGAATAAAAATTATAACTCTCTTGTTTCTACCTCTGTCCATTATTTGATTGGGATGACGAGGGAGGCTGGTTACAAAAGTCTTATACTCGTAATGTGAGCTTATTAGTGGAGCTCTAAATAGGTTCACATGGAACAGTGTTTAACACATGTACGATTTGTTTGATGGTATGATCATGAGAGTCTAACACACGTCCTATCCGTATGGTGATATGATCGCAAGTGTCTAAACCACGTCCTATTCGAATGATGGTATGATCATGAGAGTCTAACACACACCCTATCCATATTTAGATATGATCGTGAGAGAGTAACACACATTATATATGTATGATTGTATGATCGTATGATAGAGTCTAACACATGTCCTATCCGTATTATGGTATGATCGTGAGAGTCTAACACACGCCCTATCTGTATGATTGTATGATCGTGAGAGTCTAACACAGGTCCTATCCGTATGATGGTATGATCGTGAGAGTTTAACACACGTTGATCTGTATGATAGTATGATCGTAAGAGTCTAACACACGTCTTATCCGTATGATGGTATGATCGTGAGAGTCTAACACACGTCTTATCCATGTGATGGTAGCCTCATCACTTCTCGGACTAAATTATCTCCCTAAGCATCTTGTTTTCGAACATCCTAAATTGGCTTTCGTCCTGTTAGGTAAGATACCATGTTTCAGAACCATGGAAAGCAACCAGTAAAATTATTGTTTTGAATATTCTGAGTACTACATTCATATACAGCAGGCGAAATGTAATCAAATATTTGACAAAGTAAAAGCATGCATTTCCAAAATGTATTATTTTTCTAATTTCCACTTTTATATTCTTACAGCTGGTTAAAATTTTTCATAAATATTTAAAGTAATTAACCTTCTCTAATGATATGTTACTCATTGTAATCTCTAAATTATCTGTATTGTAACGTGGGGGGGGGGGGGG
>CABFVZ010003326.1:0-29550 GCA_902151445.1 Timema monikensis | reverse complement strand
CACACACTGGACACGCCGGTCCACACACTGGACACGCCGGTCCACACACTGGACACGTCGGTCCACACACTGGACACGCCGGTCCACACACTGGACACGCCGGTCCACACACAGTGGACACGCAGGTCCACACACTCTGGACACGCGGTCCACTCCCAGTCTCACTGGTAGAGAGCAAAGAACTGAACTGAACTCTTCTCTGCACGGCTATCGCTGAGCTTGTTTATATAGGGGTGGTGACAGCTAAGGGTCTGGAATCCTCCATTTCTAAAGTTAAGAGTCCAGAATAAAAAGAATCCCGACTCTTCCAGGCGTGTCTCCGTCCTCCCCCCGCACCTCCCTGGCCCCTCTAATCCCACCAGTCAAGTGAGAAGGTCACTACCTACCTGCTAGACAAGGAGGGAGACAGAGAGAACAAGGAGCGCAGCCAGGGTAAACAATGAGAGCACGCTGGTCCCACTGTTAAGCACTAATCTTGTTACAGTATTATCCTTGTAGTCATATACTTAGTCTTTTCAGCATTCACTTCTAAAACTATTTCATTACTAGACTCTAGTCAAATTTCTGCATTTATTGTATCAGTTTCCTTACTATTGACCATTAAAGATAAATCATCTTTATATTCTAATATCTGCTTGTACCGTTTAGTGTCTTCCCTTCCCTACACTCTTGTATTACCCTAATAGCATAATCCAGGGCTTGATAAAAAGCTAACGGGGAAAGTTCATCTCCTTGTTTCATGTATTTCAAAAGTAATGGCTGTCTGGGCCGCACCTCTCCGTCGTCATTGACCAACCTAATTAGATGGACCTGATACTCAGTCCACTTTCTCACTAATATGGAGTATAAAAATAAGAAAATTATGTAATTATTGATGTGACACTTATTTTTCAAGATTTGATAAATTTGGAAACATTTAATATATTTACTGTTTCTTATTGGTTAGCTCAGTTTATTCTTCCAAGATTAAAAGGGCATTATCTTAAATGTGTCTTAGTTGGAATTAGGGCGCATGGAGTTCATAATTGTCTAGAAAATACTATCCAAATATTCTATTGTTTTGTACTCCGTCCTATTTAAATAAGCGAAGTTGAATCAAACGCTTTATGTCTACAATATATACACTAAAATTAATATTGGATCATTTTATTAGAATACTATCTAGGCTGTTAAGGTGTAGGTAGAGTAGCCTGCAGTTTACATTGGAATGGCGTTTAAAAAATACAAATAAATATTTAACAGATGACATTTTACTATAATATTATTGTTATTTAATAGATATAACTTTTAGGTGAAGTTTAGAATAGGTATTTAAAGAAATGCATGGGAGGAAGGTAGGAATCCAGTTAGGTTGTGTAAAAAAGGAATGGATAGCTGCGAATCACATGAAATTGACATATGAATAGGTGAAAGTAGACCTAGTAACCTTTTCTTACTGTCAGATAAGACTCTTCCTACGGAAATTTAACTGTAGAGTATTACTTGTAAATTAAATAATTTAAGTGGTTTTCAAACAAAAACATTTCACTTTTCACAAAATTAAGGATTAGTCAACGGGATTATAGTGTGTTTTCATGTGGTCGACATTCAAATTATAATTTGTCTAATATGAACTACTTCAATTATAATAACACCGTATTTTTTTATATATCACCAACGTATTGGCTAACAACATTAACAAACTGTAATTGGTCATAATTAATTAATCAGTTATCCCTTATCAGTGGGAAGGGGTGGACCAAGAGCTATCCCAGTTGTATTTGAGCTATCGCAGCTACTTTATAAAGCTTACTATTTTTAAACCCCTTGTTCATGGAAGGGAATAAGCCTTAAAGTAAGCTGCCACCATGCATACATTTTTTATTGTTTCAATATTTTCTAGTGCTGTTGACAGGCGAGAGCTCCACGGTGCTGGTGTTTGTGTGTATTTATACAGTGTGTTCCATATAAATGTACCTGTATGATATATGAAGAAAATAAAAATTAAATATTATTTGAAACAATTATATCAATTATCGCTTTTGTTAAAATTGAATAAAAATTTTCAATGTTCGAGTCTGAGGATGCCCGGAAAACATAGTTGTTTCTTGGAGTTGTTTATAAACAATTTTCTATGTCAAATGTAAAATAATTTTAGTAAATACTGACTGTTCTTATTAGTTTCTTAATCTACAGAACTAGTGGTTGAAGGATCATTTCACAAACTTGAATAGGTCAATAACAAAAATAGCCTCCCAGCAACTGTCTAAACATTTGTAAGTTCTTGTTGTTTAAAGTGCACTGAATAGAGACGGAATCATAGAAAATGTGGCTTAAATGGCCTCTGAATTAAATTAAATAATAATAAAAATATAAATACTTCCCCTTACCTTTTCAATTTACACTTAAGCGTATAACCCGAACGGGTAGTAAGACGTGGTGCTAAATATTATTATTAATTTACACTTAATCTTAGCCAGAGTGCTATTTATGAATGTATGTTAATGGAAATCATATTTATCGTCCCAGGCCTCTTTTATCCTGCTGGTAGACCCCTGTCAAAGGAGCATAGGTAGTTTGTAACCTTCAAGTACACCCCTGTCGGTAGGTACACGGGTTGCTTGGAACATTCTAGTACACCCCTGTTGAGGGCTAAACGGCCTGAATATCAAACAAATCTAGTATGGTTTGTCAGTGACAGGATATCGAGTTTCAAACCCCGGTAAGGTTTATTGAAGATGTTTTTTCCAAAATGGTTTCCATACTTCCTCTATGCAAATGCAAATACATTTCCTAAAAACATGCTTTGGTGTCTGAATGATTTAAGGCATCACTCTAGTGTTGGACAAGACTGCCAACGACAGAAAGAATGGTCTTTAAATCCCGGTCGGGTGTACCGGGGATTGTTTTTCCAGAATATTTTTCTTTTTTTCCTTCCAAGAAAATGCAGGCACACTTCCTATAAATTAAACCTTATTATTCCCCAACTTACTAGCGCAATTAGTATACAAGCGTACAACATTAACAGGTAGTAGGACTCGGTGCTGAAAATAAAAGTCCTTTAAATTACGCCTTTCTCATCCCTACGCAATGATTCTAGTTAAAGGCGTACAGCCCGGACTGGTAGTGAGACCGGGAGTGTGAATGGGGTCAGGTCTCACCAACTGTTTCACTCTAAATAGTTTATCTAGTTACTGTGCCTAGATTGTTTATTTATTCAATATATTGAAGCAGTTTCTCTAGTTACTGTTTCCAATCAATCTCATTAAATTCCGTCTTGAAGCAGTTCTTCTAGCTACTTTCTTGAAGTAGTTATATTCATGGTCATGAAACAGATCCTTTAGTTTTATTGAAATTATATCAACTGCAACGTCCTGGAAAAGTCAAGTTCTCCCCTAAATGTTATTTGGCGGTGTGATAAAAGAAAGTAAACCTGGAGTGTGTTTAAAGGAAGGAAAGGCTGAGTGAGATAATAAAATAAAAGTCACGTCACCTAAAACTCTCTTGTCTATGACTCGCCCAAGCTATTACATTACTTTACTAACGGCACTGCATTTTCAAGTGAAATGGTGCCATTCTGACAGCCCCTTAATTAATGGATTTTTTTTCACAATGAGTGCGTTTGGACTTGCGTTTTGTAGTATATCTCTATATACGCTCACTGAGAAGGGCCCTACGGTCAAAAAGTAGTAATTAAGAGGAGATTCTATTATTATTATTTTTGGTACATATTAAGGAGAATGTACTGACCAAGCTAGAGTAACGAAATATTCTACCTACACAGAATAAGGGTGAATTTGTGTTGAAGAACAATACTGTTTACAAATCAGCTCTGGTGCACTCAGGTTAATTGCAAACACGAGCGTCTTGAGACATTGGTAACACACACACACAACATTTTCAGTTGTAAATAATTGAATTTAAGTTTTCATAGAAATAAAGTGTTTAAAAATAACTTTACAGTCAACATTGATAACATGAGGTGCCTACCACATGTGGTATGTGATATTTCATAGGTTTTATGAATGCCTCCCATAACCTACCAAAATGTGGCAGGCTGGGGGTATCAAATTCCAATTAATTCCAGTAGTGCTTGCAAATTGATGTATGACACAACATTCCGCTAAGATTGAAACATAGTATGCAGTTCTCTCTATTTATTTTTCACTCATGTAAAGTTGGTAAAATTGTCACTGTATGGATTTGCGCATATTCCTCTTCCAATAAATTTGTGTAATGCAGCCAAGAAAGCTTCAGTTGATAGTTCATTATCAAGCTCTACGCGTTGAACCCGCCTTAATGGTTAAAAAAGGGGGAGGGGTGTTAAATACAAAGAATTAAATACAAGGGTTATAATAATTTATTAAATATATATATACATTTTAAGTACATAACATACAGCGTGAACTTCAAGGCCACAATAAGGAGGTACATACCATGTCCCACTAGTTAGGGAATAAAAAAATCCAATTAATAGATCGCAGTTACAGTCATGGTTCATCATAACAGGGCACACAATCAAATGTTGAAATAAAGGTGTAGATTAGAAGTATAGGCATAGCAAGCACACTGCTTAAGGAACCCATCTAAAAGGTAGTAAATAGAAACTATTTAATGAAGTGTCAAATTCAAGCGTGAACATGCCACGCCAAAAATAGTCAAAAGGTGAACACTAAACAACTTATAGTATAGGAGGCCATTGAGAGGGCGGATTGATCTAATCAGCTCATTAACTGCTTAAAAAAACACCCGATAAGTAGGGTAGAAAGAGGAATATCAGGGCGGAAGTAGTGTGAGACGGCTTCTTTCTTATAATTATAGCTCCTTAAATGAACAGGGAGTTTTCAGAGCGGAAGTGGTGTGAGGTGTTTTTTTTAAATGAGCACGATGCTTTTTTCCGGTCGGTGGGATGTCGAGGGTATGGACAGGTGGGTGGGTGGGTGGGAGGCAAGTTCTATCGGAGCGGCGAGCCCTGAAGAGGTGTTGTGAGGATATTTATTATCCTGTAGGCTATCAGATGTATGTTTCTCTCCGGCACCCCTCTGCAAGCAGGTGCTGTAGGACAGGAATCTCGATAACATCTAGGTTATCTTATGCTGGTGGTTGACTTCCGTTCACGACGTGGGTTTCAGTGATAAATTTATTTTAGAACGAGTGGGAACTGTAATAATCTTAAAAGAATATCTCTTCCTAGGGTTGTAATATTATTTCTCTCTGAGGGGGGGTTTTTGTGAAAAGTATCCCTTGATCTTAATCTTGCTTGTGAACGGCGGGCTTCAGTAATAAACTTTAGAATGTAGGTTGTGGGAACAGTAATAATCTTTTTCCGTTCTTCCGTGAATTGGTTCACACGTGAACATCTGTGCAAGATGAACTATGAACTTTCCGAGTCATTATACTTCACCCTGAGAAGATTACGTGACGATCTGAACCGGTCAGAATCACACGCTCAGTAGAGGCCGTGGCTTGGAATCCTCTTCTCCCTTTATATAGAACTAACCCTTCTAGGAGAAATCATTAGCTACCATCTACATTCTAAAGAGAATCCTCTTCCTTCTATATAGAGTTAACCTTCTAGGAGAAATCATTAGCTAGCATCTACATTCTAAAGATTAACAATGTCTAGCGAATACGCGGCAGTATTATTAAGTACGGTTGGGTCGAGCGAGATCGTACTGAGAAAGTTGACGGATTTAGAGGTCGGTCGCGGCTACCGCGTAACGAGTATAAAAGCGTTGACAACACGCTTTGGCCAGCGAGTCCTCACAGTATTAGACGGGAAGTATAATGTGAGGTTACCTAAGCGTTTCTCGCTGCTTACCGACGCGCAGCTTGAAGACATTTCCAAGGCGGAGTTGCTGCTCGTATACAAGGGTATCTCCAAGCTTAGCAAGACGGCCATCTTAAACTTTGAAGGTATGCGTGCATTCAAATTTGTGTGTATATCATTTTATCCGTCTTAATATAACACACCCAATGTTATAGTTTTTTTTATGAATACCTACTCTTCATTTTTTAAATGTCCTTAGTTATCAAGCTTTATTATTATTTTTTAATGTTTTAGTTTTTGTATCGTTTACCTAACAAAAAAAAAATTGGCCACGAGTTAAGACATTATAATTTTTTACTTCAATGTCTGTATATCATAGCTTCATGATCGGCTATCTGTAAAAAAACAACGTACTAAGATATTAGTGTTTAAAAATAATGTCAATCTATAAGAGTCAAATATGAATTAAATGTAAAACTAATATTTTCTTTTTTAACAAAAAAATTGAATTGGCCACGGGTTAAGACATTAATTTTTACTTCAATTTTTGTGAAAATAAGATATTTGTGCTTAAAAATCATGTCAATCTATAAGAGTCAAATATGAATTAAATGTAAAATTAATATTTTCTTTTTAACAAAAAAACAAAAAAAGAATTGACCACGAGTTAAGACATTAGCTTTTTTACTTCAATGTCTGTATATAATAGCTTCATGATCGGCTATCTGTAAAAAAAACGTACTAAGATAGTAGTGTTTAAAAATAATGTCAATCTATAAGAGTCAAATATGAATTAAATGTAAAACTAATGTTTTCTTTTTTAACGAAAAAATTGAATTGACCACGAGTTAAGACATTAGCTTTTTACTTCAATTTTTGTAAAATAAGATATTAGTGCTTAAAAATCATATCAATCTATAAGAGTCAAATATGAATTAAATGTAAAACTAATTTTTTCTTTTTTAACAAAAAAATTGAATTGGCCACGAGTTAAGACATTAGCTTTTACTTCAATTTTTGTAAAAATAAGATATTAGTGCTTAAAAATCATGTCAATCTATAAGAGTCAAATATGAATTAAATGTAAAATTATTTTTTTCTTTTTAACAAAAAAGAATTGTCCACGATTTAAGACATTAGCTTTTTTACTTCAATGCCTGTATATCATAGCTTCATGATCGGCTATCTGTAAAAAAAAACGTACTAAGACATTAGTGTTTTAAAAATCATGTCAATATATAAGAGTCAAATATGAATTAAATTTAAAACTAATTTTTTCTTTTTTAACAAAAAAATTGAATTGGCCACAAGTTAAGACATTATCTTTTTTACTTCAATGTCTGTATATCATAAAAATTGGATTGACCACGAGTTAAGACATTAGCTTTTTACTTCAATTTTTGTAAAATAAGATATTAGTGTTTAAAAATCTTGTCAATCTATACGAGTCAAATATGAATTAAATGTAAAATTAATTTTTTTTAAAATCATGTCAATCTATAAGAGTCAAATATGAATTAAATGTAAAATTAATTTTTTCTTTTTTTAACAAAAAAATTGAATTTCTCACGAGTTAAGACATTAGATTTTTTACTTCAATGTCTATATATCATAGCTTCATGATCGACTATCTTTAAAAAAGTACTAAGATATTAGTACTTAAAAAAATCATGTCAATCTATAAGAGTCAAATATGAATTAAATGTAAAAAAATAATTTTTTTCTTTTCTAACAAAAAAAAAGAATTGGCCACGAGTTAAGCCATTAGCTTTTTTACTTCAATGTTTGTTTATCATAGCTTCATGATCTGCTATCTGTAAAAAAAACACTAACTAGGTGTTATGTTTGTTTGTTTGTTTTATAGCTGTCTCAGAGTCACTAGATGAGATCCTAGAGAAAGCCGTGCAGAAATGAAGAGATTAATGCGAGGAGGTTAGTGCCTGCTTAGAGCATAGCACGCGAACTTAGAAATATGTCAGGACCTCCGGCAAAACGAGCTCGCCTTTCATCTCCTATCATCGTATCTCGACAGACTAACGGGAATAATGTGTATACCCTTGATGAATTAACCTCTAATGAGCAACTTTTAATTAAATACCTGAGACATGATATCGCTCCTCGCGATGGGAAGGTATATAATGCTTACATAGAACATATACCCAGGCAAATTAAGACCTCGAGCGTACTGATATTTGGACAGTACGATATAGACGTACAGATCCAAAGACTTATGACTCTGTCACGAAACTTAGGTATAGGATTTTCACAGTTTAGGCTTTACCTGGAGCCGCTAGGACTCTCTATCAAACTTATCGAACAGGCGTACACCCGACGCATACAGACGTACTCTATTACCAATGAACTACCCTATAAGGATCCTGTACAGTTTCTCGTTACCTGCGGAGGTATTTACGTAAAGACGGTAGAAGAATCAATTGCAAATAACTCGATAAAGGTAAATTGTACCCTCATCTGCGAGTTCAGGCATCCTACCGAAGGTATGAATTGAAAAAGGTTATTTCAACACGACTCTATGTGATATATTTACCCCGATAAACTTGGAGGAGATATATGAAAATAACGTGATCTTCCCACTCCTTGCTCAGATTGAGACGTTCGTTTCTAGAGACTCGGGATGGATATATGACGGCACGTTGGAAATGAGAGTAAATTTGTCGAAAAACTCGGCTTTCGCGATCGGGGCTCGTGTTCAAATCCCTGAAATTATAGCTAGAATTAGAGCGATGATAAATGTACAATCTGAAGAAGGACATTGCTTCCCCGTATCCGTATTAACGTGCCTCTTTGAACCGACGGGAAAAGCACAACGTTTATCGTAATATCCTTATTTTCGAGACGTACTGAATCTAGATGGAATCCCGTTCCCTTTTGAAATGAGGTACATCGAACGTTTCGAAAGGCTTAACGATATATCCGTTAATGTGTACGCTGCGAAACACGATGGGAGTTACTCTTATATTGACAATGCTGACAACTCTAAAACACTAGTGATCGTTCCCGTGCACGTCAACGCTAAAGAACGCGCCAGACATGTTAATTTATTCATGATAAGAGTGCACGGAACGGAAACTTATCATTGCAGGGGAATCAAAAATTCTGTCTCGGTTAATAAACCCGCAACTATCGTTAACGTCTAATAAAGGACGTAGGTACTTTTGCGATCGATGTTTGACCGCTTTTCTGATCGAAAACAAACTTGCAAAACATAAAGAAACGTGTATCAAATTTGACGCGGTAAGGAGTATATTCCCTCAGGGAGAGGATATATTCCTTACGGTTTCACAGTATAAGAAACAGGAGAAAACAGGATTTATCGTATATGCAGACCTGGAGAGCTTACTCGTACCGATAGAGACGAGCGATCCCGACCCGAAATTTTTCTTATACTGAGAATGTACAGCGTCATGTGGCTTATTCTGTAGGTATGTACACTAAATGTAATTTTGACGATAGTCTCTCAGAGTACTGACGCTTCACGGGAAGAGATTGTACAGATCAATTTGTTGAAGCTCTCGTAGATACGGCAAAGCGCGTACTAGATTGCTATAGTAGCATCTTTTGGATGACTCCACTAACGCCTGCTCAAAGAGATGCTCATAATACGGCCTCTCATTGTCATATATGTGAAAAGCCTTACGCGAATGATGATATTCGCGTTATGGATCATTGCCACTTGACGGGACATTATCGCGGGAGCAGTCACGAGGCATGTAATATTAATTAAAAGAACCCGAGCCACCTGAGCGTAGAAGTCCATAACGCACGTTGCTACGACAATTTTTTCCTTCTCCAATCACTTGTCGAGCGTGGAGAGACTGATCCGTTCACGGGAGAGAGCGTTCTCGTAAATCCGGGAAAAGTCAAGGTTATTGGAGAGACTATGGGAAGATTCAAAGTAATCATGAAATATATTCGGCACGGGTTTCGGGAGATCAAGATTAAAATTATAGATAGTTTCAGCTTTCTATGTACCTCCCTAGAGAAATGCGTATCTTACCTCAAACCCGACCAACTTAAAATCACCCGTAAGTGTCATCCTGAGGATGAACGGTTCAAACTAGTCACTCGTAAAGGCGTGTTCCCCTATGACTATATAGATTCATTCGAGCGACTGAACGAGACTCAGTTACCGAGCAAGGATACATTTTACAACGCGCTCACGGATAGTCATATCTCTCAGGAAGACTATGATCCCGCCTGCGAGGTTTGGCGACTATTTGAATGTAAGAATCTTTGGGACTACTCGAACCTCTACCTGTACACGGACGTAACGCTACTGGCCGACGTTTTGAGAACTTTCGCGATCTCTGCATGAAGACGTATAGACTCGATACCGGATGGTCTCTTACAGCTTCTAGTCTTGCGTACCAAGTTCTATTGAGAATAACCCGGGTACGGCTCGAATTAATCGACGATGTGGACATACATCAATTCATCAAGGGAGCTATCCGAGGAGGGGTATGTTTTGTGGCTAATCGTCACTCTGTAGCGAATAATCGGTATATGGACTCATTCGACCGTTCCAAGCCAGAGTCTTACCTTGTTCATCTAGACGTGAATGGACTATATTCATTTAGTATGTTGTCCTCACTACCCTATTGAGGGTTCAAGTGGCTCGAAGATGATGAAATTTGTCGTTTGGATGTGCGAAAAGTAGAGGACGATGCGGAGACGAGGTATATCTTAGGAAGCATGAGAAATTTTTAACGACTTTATCTGATAAGACTAGGTGTGTCATTCACTACCGTCATCTAAACCTAGGTTTGGTGAATGGATTGAAACTAACAAGAGTCTACAGGGTTCTCAGTTTCAAGCAATCGTCATGGATGGCTCCGTATGTCAAGCTGAACGCGGAAATTAGGAGTAAAGCGAGCAATCAGTTTGAAAATATGCTTTTCAAACTGTTGAACAATGCCGCATTCGGTCGTCTTATATCTAACAAGAGGGCCTACCGTACGATAAAGATAGCCACCAGGTGGGGAGGGAAATTTGGAGTGGGTAACCTCATAGCCAGCCCGAACTTTAAAAACCGTACGACCGTGTCGGAAAACCTGGTCATCATTGAGATGGAACCGCGAGAGACTTACTTTGATATGCCGATTTATGCAGGATTCAACATTTTGGAAATCTCGAAGGTAGTCATGTATGATCTACATTACCAGGTTATGGTCCCCGCCTTCCCGACAGGCACGTTAAAACTCCAATACACGGATACGGACTCACTTCTCTACTACATGACTGTTGAGGATGCGTACCACCGACTTATCCTTTTAGCTAATGACTACCTGGACATCTCCGCCTACGGACAAGACAATGTTTATAGGATGCCTGTAGTAAATAAAGGGGTGCTCGGTAAACTAAAAGACGAGAATCAAGGTCGGATCATCACCAAGTTCATAGGTTTACGTCCTAATCTCTATTCATTCGCGGTACAAGGAGATGGCGAGACGCTCAAGGCTAAAGGGGTCAAGAGTAGCGCGTTAAGAACGCTTTCGTTAGAGGACTATCGCAATTGCCTGACCAATGAGTCGATAGTCATGAGAGAGGCTCGTTCAATAAGAGCTGTAGGATTCAAACCTTACACTCAAAAATTCAATCGGGTCGCCCTATGCTCTATCGACGATAAAAGATATATAGTACCCGGTACGGTCAATACTCTACCATGGTACCATTACTCTATAAGTGAGCAGGCATCTACTTCCTCTCAAGAGGCGCTGATCGATACTGAGCCATCGACTCCATGAAAAGAGATTTGTCTATTGTGTTAGTGTGTGTTAGTGATTAAGAAAATATTAATACAGTACTGCTAAAAGATATGATTGAATAATTAAAGTAACAATGTATATATCAAGATCTACAACTTTATCACTATTCCATAAAAGATATATTACCCGGTACAGTCAATATTCTATCATGGTACCATTACTCTATAAGTGAGCAGGCATCTACTTCCTATCAAGAGACGCTGATCGATACTAACCCGTCGTCTCTATGAAAAAGGTGTCTATAGTGTAGGTGTAAGTGATTAGGAAAAATATTAATACAGTGCTTCTAAAGACAAGAGTGAATAATTAATGTCGATATATATTCATGATAAAGAGAAAACAAAATTTCAAGAACTATACCTTTATCACTATTGTCTAAAGAAAATGTTAGTGCATCTAAAAGACTTGAGAAAATATTTATGTTGTGGCACATATTCACGTTCTGTAAGTTTATCATTATTAACTGAAGAAGAAGAAAATACTAATTTAGTATGAATCTGTTAAAAAATAAATAAATAGTATATTATTATATTCATTAAATGGAGTTATTATAACGATATTGTGTGTTGTTTTTTATTATTATTTCTTTACCCCTCCCCTCTATTACCCTCCCCTCCATTACCCTCCCCTCCATTACCCTCCCCTCCATTACCCTCCCCTCCCAATACCTACCCCTCATCGATACACTCTAAGACTTATATTCTAATTGATTAAATACATTATTTTCCAAGAATAAAAATTTTATAGATTCATTGACTTATGCATCTCTATCTAAAGAATACAAACAAAGTAATAATCGTTAATTCTTTTATTTAAAAAAGTTTGTTACATTCTTAGAATTATACATTTTTTTTAGATTCATATTTTACATCCCTTTCTAAAGAATACAAAGAAAAAGTAATAATCGTTAATTCTTTTTATTTAAAAAAAGTTTGATACATTATTAGACTTATACTAAGGAATACAAACAAAAAAGTAATAATCGTTAATTCTTTTATTTAAAAAAGTTTGTTACATTCTTAGACTTATACATTTTTTATAGATTCCTAGACTTATATTCTAATTGATTAAATACATTTATTTCTAAGAATAAAAAAATGTTTTTTATAGATTCATAGACTTATACATCCCTTTCTAAAGAATACAAAGAAAAAAGAAATAATCTTTAATTCTTTTTTATTAGACTTATACATTTATTTACAAAGAATAAATAAAAATGTTTTTATATACTCTAATTGATTAAATACATCTTATTCTAGAGAAAACAAAGTAATAATCTTTAAAAACCATGATTAATACATTACAAGTATCCAAGAAGGATAAATGAAAAAAGTTTGATACTTTCTTAGACATATACATTTATTTTCAAAGATTAAAAAAATTATTTCTATACTTATTGTCTGATTGATTAAAATACATCTCTTTCTAAAGAATACAAAGTAAGGAGTATCCAAGAAAGATCAATGAAAAAAGTCAATAAAAACCTTTTTGATCTACTGTCTCTGACTTAAAGCGCTCGTTCAAGAGTTTCAGCAGTTACACTGCGAATTCCCTTACGCATCCTTAAACTCTTCTTGTAGCTTCTTCTTCTTCTTCATAGGCTCCTCGATCGCTTCCTCGGAAGTATTATTCTTCTTTCCGACCGTACGTTTAGAAGCGTCAGTAGTTTTCTTCTTCCTTCTGATCGTGTCAACCTCATCTTGTCCGCAGAAACATGATAACCTATCGAAATCGATGTACTCTTTATACTCGTTTATCAAGGCTATCATATGAAGCAATGCTGGAATAACCGAACTCGTATCGTTCCGCATCGCACTCTTGGTCAGATCGCAAAAGTTTTGTCCGATCAGACTTAAAATTCTTAAACCATTCGTGGAGTAGTCGGACATTATCTATGGCGCATGAATAGACGGTACCGGAATGTGTGGAACACTTGTTTACGTTGTACAGATTTTTAAGCTTACTCAGAGAAGGACATCCGAGATTGCCTAGCTCGTAAAAGTCGTACTTGTCACTATCGGTGCCGATGACGCTCTGTAGCCAAGTCCTCTTCTTAATTCCTTTAATATAGATTGATAGTCGTGATGTGTACCGCTCTAGATGAGAAATTATGATAGAACAAAGAGTCGAGTACTGTACTTCTCCGTCGCACCAAGATAGTCCATGATAATTCTCACTCGCCCAATCTACATTCCTCCTTCTCGATGCGGAGAGGTTGTCGATCTTGAGCGGAGGAAGAAACTAGTAGTTGGCTTAGTCAAAAGGTTCGAAATGTAGAACACTCACCTCCTTGAATATGAATACTCTCTTATAAATCGAATATCCTTGCACGTCGATCGACATACTGATCAAGACGAGAACGATGATGCTCCATTTATGATGTCATCTTACTAACGTCACTGCTTGAAGGGTACAGCGGACCACTCTATTCGTGTATGATTAGACAAAACGCCTTGGTATTTACTGGGATATTTTCCTCCGTCTCGAACGTTATACGACACGTCACCATACCGTCCTAAAGAGTATTTTCCTGCCAGCTGGCATCGAACATGACGATGGGTGCGTGAGACTTGAAATGAGAATTGTCAAGTAAAGGTAAAGAGGTGCTTGTTCCGTAGTACGAGGTCTGGAAATTAGCAAAGTCTTCGTATAATTTCGAGAAGGAATCTTGTCTAAAGTCTAAGTTCATATCTTCATAAGGGTACATGATAGAATTGAGATAGCTAACGGTCAGGGAATATACGAGGCATAGGAATGATACTGGAAACTGGTTAAGGCCATATCGAAAGCGGCAGAGTCTCCAATGTTCAGAATTTCCAAGGCAACATCCATTATTTTCGTAAGGAGTAGCCTAGACGTCTTAAATTTAGTTTATTTGCAGGTGTTAACACTTTCACTGTTCTTTTTCTCAATGTTTCGAGGAAGACGACGTCGTCTCGTTTTATCTAGTACGAGTCCCATCTCCAGCGACTCGTTTCAGATGTAGACGTAGCGATATCATCTCTGTCTCTAAAGTTGACGATATCTCCTCGTTCATCGATAAGTCGTACTGCGATAGACTCTATTACTCGCTTCGTTACCGGAAGGTAAATGCTATTGTTCGGCGCTTCCAATATATTATAGCCCGGCGGGACGGTCATGCTGAACTCGTGCAAGGTATGACTCAGTTCTCCGTTGACGTAAGCCCCGCTAGTGAGACTACATTCTACGCGGATCACATTCACGTGAAGAATATTCACGGTATTGGTAGATATGTGTGTCTTCCCTGCAGGAAGTATTGACTGAGTCGAACCCCAGCAAGGATGCGAACGTACCAGGTCGGGTAAAGTCAATAGGCTTATTGCAAGTGATATAGCTCTTTAAAGTACTAGGGTCATCGATAATCGATAGCTTTACGTTACTCGAGACTTCTCTTCGCAAGAATCGGTCCAACACCTCACGTTCATAGGTGCCAGGAGGGACGGTATACACTATACCGTCACAATAAAATTTATTATTACGTTCGTCGATGTTCGGTATGGAATTGAACGTCACCAGATTGATCAGTCCTATGAACCATTCTTCTTCACGATTCTCTTCTCTGAGCAGGATATGTGGGAGGTAGTTCTCCGTCAGATTCGAACTTTAACCCATCAGTGTAAGTGTCATAGACATACTTACTAATATCGAACGTCGGCGCGAGTATTTAAAGAAAGCTAAACATAGATGGCCGCATAAAACGGTTCCGTACTCTTGATACCGTTTATGATTATATGTGATAAGTATTCCTCTGAGATATCTAACAAGTTCGAGTGGCGGTCTTAGATCAGCGAAACTATCGAAGTAATCCGCCCGTTCGCTCGTTTTTCTTATACGCCACCCAATGCGTACCCTTACCACTATCATTATCAAGATTGATGATGGCGCTCTCTATCTTCCAAGGGGGGCTGCTAGGTAAAGCATCCCTCCCAAATACTCCCCTAAAGAAAGGGATTTTTAACTTGCTAGCGTACTTGCGCAGATCCGTTTCAGTAAGGGCACGTTTAGGTAGTAATTTTTTTTTCGAGTAAGGTTGTAGATACATCCCTTTACCCATGGCGATAGCCTCGTGCGTACGATTATGTCTCTGATCCTCGTTCAATTGTTGCGTATTCGCCTTCGCCCTTTGTACCGCCTTCGTGATTCCTGCGGCTCCTCCGGCTCCGGCTCCAAACGCTGCGATCAAAGGTATGTATAGGTAGAATTCCACCCTTCTTCTTACGGCGAGTAGTAGTAGCTCTCCGTTGACGACGCCGAGCTTTCTTCTTTAGACCGGAACCGATCTTGACTTTAGCTTTCATAGTTTTGGCGACAGCCCAATCGGCGGCTTTCTCGCTCAACTTCAAGTCAGGTGCGAGTAATCTTTTCCACGATTTCTCGATAAGTTCACGATCTGCGGTATGACGTCCTGCAAGACCTTTCACCTTGAAGTAGGCAATATCGTGTTCTTTACAGTATCGATCCAACTCATTTATTCCGGGATCACCTCGTTTCAATCGTTTTTCCAGCTTTGTTCCCGGCCCCCAGTACTGGTATCCGGGTATATGCACCTCTAACGGTAGATTATTGATTATCTTATCCAACAATCCTCCCCCTCTTCTTCGTTTCATGACACGTACTGATTCGTTTATATATAGGTGCGTGCATTATATAGATGAACTAGTCGTCATGTGGCTCGAGAAACAGACAGATTCTTTAACCGTACGCAACAACGATCACGATGCGGGTAGAGCTTTACCTCAGAAAAACTGCTCGTTGTTGCTTAAACTATCCGTTGCATTATCTGCGGACCTTCAAATTGTGGTAAAACCAACGCTATGATCAGTCGGTTGGAAGAACATAATGGTCTACGCTTCAAAAACGTGTACGTTTACTCTAAATTTCTATACCAGCCCAAGTATCAACGTTTATCGAAGGTTCTCTCTCTCGTCGAAGGCTTGGGCTATTTCCCTTATTCCGACAACGCGGAAATTATCCCGCTGACCGAGGCCAAACCCGACTCTGTATTCATTTTTGACGACGTTGCTTGCGATAAACAGTTTAATATACAGGCTTATTTCAGTATGGGCAGACATTAGGCTATAGACTATTTCTATCTCTGCCAGACGTACTCGCGCATCCCGAAACAGATTTTGAGAGATAACGTAAATCCTCTCATCCTATTCAGGATGGACGATACGAACCTGAGACACGTCTACGACGATCCCGTCACCACTGATATGACATTCCAAAAATTTAAGGAGGTGTGCTCACTGTGTTGGAAAAAACACAAGTACGATTTTATAGTGTTGAGCAAAGATCATGAGATTGATAAAGGACGATATTGCTTCAGGTTCGATACCTTTATCTTGCATGATTGACATGAATACGCACTCAGTACGCGATGAGACATCATGTCATTCATATTTAATTCGGTCATAGTCTCTACAAATATAGATCTATCGTTGAGACGGAAGGAAATATGACTCTAAACTCTCTAGGGTTTTACGACGATAGATCGAAGAGGATCGTCAACGTCGAGACGCCCATCGCATCTAAGGATATCTGTAACAATTCTTACGTTAATAGGATGGATGAGAGACATAGTAACGAGCAGATACTCGCACTCAACGCTTCCAAGGACGCCATCAAAGGACAGATGGAATCGTTGATCGAGAAATTGGAGAATGATCGAATATAAAACGCCAACTTTGAGAAGAGTAGCCGCCAAGGAATAGAGGAGGAGTGGGAATTGTCTCGTCATTATGAATATCTTCTCAACGAAAATAAAACTTCGCTTAACGCCTTAGGTCCAAAGTTGCTAAGGTTAGAGGAATCTTTAACGATACAACGAACCGTTTACACCGAATTCAATGATAACATAGCAAGAGGTATATTATCCTTAAAGGGGATAGATACCGATCGGCTTTACGATACAGGCGGCTTAGTTTTGCGAAACATGGGTATGCCCTCAAACGCCGTGCCTAAAGCTTATGTATACTCTACGGCTAGTCGCAGTTTCGTCTACATATACTTGGATTCAAAACTTATGAGGAAGGATGCAAGACATTTCGAATTGACTCTAACGGGTGAACGCGGTTATAAGTTCAAGAGGGCAGGCATCGTTTCAACGATGGTCATGAACTTGAAAGTTATTATTTGCTTGTTGAATCTTGAAATTATTGACGGCACTCCTTTAGAGGTGTCCAAAGATGACTCTATATCTTCCATGATGGAAAACCGCTTGACGACACCTCAGATTTTACACGTTGAATTAGGTTTTACTTACGTTTAGATATAATGAACCGTTTCTTCTTCGTAAGAAACATTCGCACCTTACATCATGTCGACGAAGGTCACGGAGGATATCATAAAAGCGAGTAAGATTATTAAGCGAAAGTATAAGCAACTACGTGATGCCCGAAACGAGTCCGAGCACGTCGCGAATGAAACATTCAAACCTATCACGGATCCTCTAAACAAGATGGTGAAGGCGCTCGCTGAACCCGAACCCGAGGAGGCAGAAGTCTCACCTGAGACATTGCAGAACAGACATATATTGGATACTTATCTTTATTAGTCTCACACACATTCCGATAAGACCTATGTAGTCCGTCATGAAGGTAACTCTACCAAGCTCGGAGATAGCCGTATCGTGTTCGACGAGAGAGACGGTACAGTACTTCTCAACAGTATGATGGTACCGTATACCCGAGGGCTATTAGAATTACTCTTCAGAAGAGCACCCACTCATTATACTAAGGAGAATCTGAAAGTATACAATTCTATGCTCGAAGAAACGAACGCACATCGGTTGAGAAACGGCCCGTACGCTCGTATCAAGATGCGTGTGGGATCAAAGTATTCGTTAATCATCAAACCTATGTTTGAGGAGGAGCTTGAGTGCAACGGCTTATACAAGATGGAGACAGTGAGCGGGATCTATTATACCTATTGGGACGATCCTAACGAATTGGTTGATCAATTACGACTCTTGCACGCATCTACCGAGGCCGGTCATTCCGCTCACGAGAACTAGATCGTTTCTATCATTGAGGAATTACGTGAGGCCAGAATCATCATATAAAGACATTCATCTCATCCGTATTTTATCATAATCATGTCCAGCGTCAAGTGGCAGATTGGGCGTGAACTTCATCGTCCTGCAAGACGACGATTTATCCGAAGACATGTTAGCGTACGAGGCTTGAACGAACTCCTTCAGGCTGATCTGGTAGTGATGATACCCTACTCCCAATCAAATAAGGGGTTCAAGTACCTTCTCCCCGTCATCGACGTGTATTCCAAGAGAGCTTGGGCCGCACCTGTCAAGACTAAGACGGGTAAGGATGTCAGCCCTGCAATGGCTCTCCTCCTCGACAAGGTGACCGACAAAGTTTTACCTCCCGTACGTCATCTCCAAACGGATAATGGGTCAGAGTTTTACAACGCGGAATTCAAAACACTCATGAAGAAAAAGAGAATCAATCATTATTCTACATACAGCAACGTGTAGGATAGTGTCGTGGAACGATTTAATCGCACTCTCAAGAACATGATGTGGAGGAGATTCACGGCTAAAGATCGTATCGATGGATCGATATGATCGATTCGTTACTGGACGAATACAGCCGGACGGTACACTCGACCATAAAGATGAAACCTATAGACGTTAAGGACGACAGACTTTTACATACAGTCCATAAACGTCTCAAGATCTCGGATTCTACACCAAACATATTTAAAGTGGGTGATATAGTCCGTATCAGTAAGTATAAGGACGTTTTCGAAAAGGGTTATACCGCAAACTGGTCGACCGAACTGTTTAAAATACGTAACGTCAACGAGACTAATCCCAGGACCTTCCTACTCGAAGATATGAAAGGTAAGCCTATCATAGGAGGATTCTACGATAAGGAGCTTAGAAAGACTTCGTATCCGGATGTTTACCTTGTAGAGAAGATAATCAGACTTTCCAGAAATAGAGTATACGTCAAATGGTTAGGGTTTGACTCGACACACAATTCGTGGATCGATGTGAAAGATATAGTGTTAAAGGGGAAGTTGTGTTCCCCTCCATTCTGAGCATATAAAGCGGTCGCGAGGTAGGGAGACGCATCACATTCGATATGTTTAGACAGTTGGGTTACCGTCTAGAGGACATGAGCGATATTAATATCTCGAACGGTGGCTTAGAATACTACATTGCGGTGGTTGACAAGGGCTACAGCGAGCACTGCGATTCTTCCGTACACTGGTTCGGACGTCATAATCCCGGAATGTGGGAATCGAGTCAGTCCTTCGAGCGCTGTTCTACATCATGGGCCGTCTACAATCTCAAGGAAGGGGACGAGCCGCAAATTCTCCAGGAGGAAAACGCTCTGTGCGCGGCATTGGATCGAATCAAGCGCGAGGAGTACGATCGGGTCACGTGCATCTCCGAACTTGAAAAGTTCCGACCTTACAACGTTCGTCATCTAGAAGGAGATGAAGAGGTCAGTGAAGCGGAGGACGAGCCGAACATCAAAACGCTAGACTGTGTGGGAAGAGTCCATCTACCGGGTAAAAACTTTTGTGCGAGGTACAGGAGACGCTTTAACGCTTCACAGCGAGGTCTGTTATATCTAGGTGATGACAAGTACGAGCTATTCAAGTGGTGAAGCGCGTACAGACTCTACCTCTAGCCCGAGTCGGTGTTTCGCGTGCGCGCGCACGCGTGTTTGTTCTATGACGGTGAGACGTATGTGTATTTATCCAAGACTATAATCACTGAAAGACTTTAGGGAAAGAGTGTTTTTTATATAATCATTGTATGCACCGAATGAAAGACTTTATATTTTTTTCTGAGAGAAAGAATTTTTTTTAATAATCTTTGTATGTATCATCGTAATCTTAATATATACACGTTAAATAAGAGGCTGTACTATTTATTTAACCTTAATTGCAAAGTTCACGATCCTGTTAAGAAAGATGAAAAAAGGGATAAAGGAGAGATTTTACTCAATGTACAGAATATATTTAACCTTAATTCCTAAGTTCCTTGTAAAAGAGAGAGAGAATACATAGAGATAGAGGGTATCCTTTTAAGATAATATTCTGAGAGGAAAAGATTTATAATAATCACTGTATGGAAGATATATATTTTTTTATAATAAAGGATAGAGGAAGAGGTTTTATAATAATACTCACTGTACAGTAAATATTTATGTATTGTTTTAAAGAATCCATACTATTTAACCTTAATTCCTAAGTTCCCTTGTAAGAGAGTGAGAGAGAAATACATAGAGATAGGAGGGTATCCTTTTTAAGATTATATTCTGAGAGAAAAAGATTTATAATATGGGAGAGAGAGAGAGAAGCAATACTTAGAAGGAGCTTATTAAATGTATACAGATCACAGAGGTTAGGTCTCCTTGAAAAAACACCCCTCCCGCGCTCGCCGCTCCAATAGAACTTGCCTCCCACCCACCCACCCATCCGTCCATCCCCTCGACATCCCACCGACCTGAAAAAAACACCGTGCTAATTTAAAAAACACCTCACACCACTTCCGCCCTGAAAACTCCCTTTTCATTTAAGGAGCTATAAGAAAGAAGCTGTCACACTACTTCCACCCTGATATTCCTCTTTCTACCCTACTCCGATAACCGAGAGTTAATTTTCCTCCAGCAATTATACATTGAGAGTAGCCTCATTAGAAATAAATTACTATTGAGTGACTAAGCTTATTTTACATCTGCTTAAACAACATAATGTCACTAAGAGATCCTCAAAACAAGGGTTAAGCCGTGTATAATGTTATACAATATAAGTAAATAATGTTACCAAATAATATAATTAGCCCTCAGAACAAATCAACCTTAGCTGACTCATTCAATAGCTGATGGTCAATGTGGGAAACATAACCCACAATAAATAGACAACAATAACACACGCGATTGGTTCTGAAGTAACCAAACTCGCTACAATCTTAGAATAGGCATACCTGACCATAAAACTAATCATCACTCACCATAATATAAACACAATTTTTTATATCAGGTAGAGACTTTAAGCGTTCAGCTAGACAAACCAAAACGTAGTCTAATGCATGGCAAGTGAAAACAATTATAGTCAGCAGATTATTAGACTGCAACAAAACAATTATCCCAGCAGGGATTTGATTCTTCAATTCCCGACAAATGGAATGTGTGTCCACTTGAGGTAGGCCAGCTGCATACAAACTAGACGTTGATCTACTTGGAGTGGCGTGACACTACCTCCAGTATACTCGTGCTGCTGCTCCATCAGACGCAGTAAAGCCTTGATTCGGCACTCTTTGGTAGAAGAATGGATGTAGTAAACAATCATATATTAGACCATTTAGTAGTAAATTGTGAATCTTTCTATATTAATTTCAGCTAGTACAACATATTAAATAAACTCCCCGATTGAGACCAAATTAGGAACGGCTAAGGTGAGTTCAACTAATCATGTCTCCAAGCTACATGCTTGGAGGGGTGAGTGCCAGAAGTGGAATAGGCGCATGCGTAAAGTGCAGACAATGAAAGAGGCGAAATGAAGCATATGTAGTTTCAACATTTATGTTGTTGTGTGCTACCACTCAAGTTTAGTTAAATGAAATTCATTAGCGATGACCCCCAAATACAACCACCAGCTCAGCTAGGCCATGGGATGTCTAAACGCTACTGTAGTACTTGACAAATTGTTGTTTACGTGAAATGAGGCAAAATCCCAAAACTGTGGGAGCTAATTTACATTAGCTTGGCACAGTGTATAGCCTTTATTGTAATAAACATGAACAAGGTGATAGAGCACTTTACCCTGAACCTGTTTCAAAGCAATCCCCGACAATTATGAAAGGTTCTTCCATAATCGACTCCACTATTAAGAAACGGATGGGCTGGTTCTGTACGCTAAGGAGGCAATTGTCCCATCAGTTGTTCTGATGCTTGCGCCTTTAACTTGAAGAAAATAAGACATTTGTGAATCACGTGGTAACAGAACCGCTTCCCTTGGTAACACAATATCTTTGTTTGAGTAACAATAATATCAAATGTGTTCCTGCATGAAGCAAGCGGAGATGTTCATTATGAATGATTAGTTGTGTTATATGATGCCTTTCTAGTAAAATTAATGGATGGTGTTGATTATAAGATGAACATGATGCTTGTAGTCTTCCGACCATCCTGATACATCGTGAAGGGTCAGCAAATGGATGAAGGTCCTTGAGTTTACTTTTGGAGGTAACCTAATGTGAGGTTTGTATATCATGCAATTCTTGATCAAATTCTTGAGGTAGAGCAAGTCTGATGCTGACGCATAGAGCTTGGCAGAGCTCTTTGCTTTTCAAAGGTCCTATCCTTCTCGCTTCCTTCAGACATTTTGTATTGGAGATGAATCTCAATCCATAGAAAATAATTGCCTACTGTTTGAGATTGGTTAGGTGCAAGTGCAAATGATAAGAAATTTTCAATAATTGAGTCAACCATTATTAGTCTCATTAATGGTAGACTAACGAACGACATTTTGCTACTAATCTAGCGGTTCACTAATTGGCTTAGGTGACATTTTTTTAGAGGCAATTAGTTTGGTGATATAGATAGCCATGTTGGGCCATATCAACATATGGCAATTTGCTTCAGATTACATGCATTCACTCCCCTGGATAAAATATCAGATGGGTTTTCCATTCAAGCAACATGATTTCAATCTGGAAAACTAGAAGATTCTTGACTTTCCGTCACTATGCTAGAAACAAAGGTTTTCCATCTAGTTTATGGTGAAGCGATTCATGCTGGCATTACTCTTTAATCGGTGCACACAAAAGTGCTGTGGATGTAGAGGTAAATATTGGATTTTCTTTTCTCCATTAGGTGTACTAATATCACTGCTACACACAGCTCTAAACTAGGGATAGATAGCACCTCTAAGATTGTGAGCAGATTAGGACGACTGAAACTTACCCCAAAAGATACACACAATGCAAAGATACACAAGTTTCATTGACTAATTGGTATGCATCTACGAATCCTTGTAGACCAAGTGAACCATTATGGGGTTACTGGGTACATTTTACATTTATAAAACTGAGGCATTTTAACAAAAGAGATTTATTTAGTAAACAATAAACAAATTTAGGAAATACAAGTTTTACATGAATATAGGAATTTTAGCGTGTATTAAATTTCTTCCAAAAACAGTTAGACTTGAGAGATTGCTTGTGGCTACCAGTGCAGTACAGTCGCCAGGCCACATGTAGAAGCATTTCTAAAAGGAGAGTAATTGAACAATTAGTCAAAGAATAGTGAAAATCACATTAATAAGATAACATTTATACAGTCTTGCCTGGTATCGTTAAACATTTAAGGAATCCATAAAACAAGATGGATACTCCGCTGATAAATCCAGCTAATTGATGGCTAAGAATCAGGCGTCATTAAAGTACTACGGCCGGTCACTTTCCCCTACGGTACTGCCAGAACATTCAATAGTACATTAGTATCTATTAAGACCAATACAAACTTAGAAGCCTAATTACAGGCAAAAATAAAAATAGTATTATTTGCGTGGACCCCACTATGAAACTAGTGTAATTTCCCCGGGTTGCGCACCCAAGCTAATACTCTCCAAGAAGAGTGACTACAACATCAAACATTTATCTGAACTGCTTAAGGCAAAAGTAAAATAGACATCCTGGTGGTAGCCATCAATAACAAAGAACAAATGTTCATGACGTTTAGGACGTCATGATTAATTTCACTCCAATTATAGGAACTTGTAACAGTGTAAAACCATGCTTGAAAAAGGGTCACTTTCTAAGCCAGAGGCTTTAACGTTAGGGCAGTGTCAAACGACACATAAATTAACCAAAAAACTTCCATGTTGAAGTTAATTACGTATTTAACAAATATCAAAATATTACATTTGGCATATTTCAAAACAAAGGCTTCTCCCTAAATATTAAAATAAACTTTCCTCCAAGACATGTTTTAAATTTAAACTTCTCTAAACTATACTAGAAAACCAAGTCCTAGGGACTTGGTGACGACGGTGGATACAAATATCCCAGCTACGCCGTCCGAGTTAGCGGCGGGTTGGATCGGGTGATCCATCATCCTCTTGATTCTGCTACGGTGGTGAATCCGACGTCCCAGACTCCAAGTTCCTTCACTTTGCAAACGGGCAGAGTTTCCTTATCGACTCTTTGCACTGTAGAACCGCTCTGTACTTTTATACCGCTGGCTGACCTATATATACCCTCAACCTGGCTCGGACATGAAGAAAAGGGAAGGGGGAATAAATTAAGAAACACAGGCAGCAACAAGGAAGAATAAAATTGTGGAGAACAGGGAATTAAGAGAATCTAGTTATGAGTTCCTCTGACTGACCGCCAGCGTCGCTAGGTGTGCGGCAGGTCTGCGCGTCGACTCTCAACTTCAGAACTTCTTTCCACTTGAACTAGTCGCGATACTCGTGAGTCGGCCATGATAGACAATTCAGTGGTTTCAAAAATGAGATAGTGATATCTGTAGACATCTTGCCGAGGTGAGTTACTACACAAGTATCTTATATTAAAATGTATCTGTATTAATTTACTTATTTAATATCCACTATTATTTTACATGAGATATAGCGATATGGATGTATTTTTTCTATTATCTTGTGCATGGCGTGGTCAACGTACGTAAGTACTATATCTGACATCATCTCATAGCAAAGGCTATGTATTCACGTATCTTATTGATAAATACAATAATATTAGTCCTCTTCTTCGATATTTAGTACAGTAATTACCAAAAGACAATATTTTTTGACCAACCACGTGTTTGAATGTAGGACGATACGTAACTTTAGTAGATCAGAAAATATAAACTTAGAGGTAGTTTATATTAAATATGTTGATATAATTTCTACCTTGCACAAAAACACCAAAATATTGAATTTTTACTTTTAGCTGTTCAATCCATCTGATTGACACGCTACACAAGTGTAACTGTTTTGTCTTGTCTAACCATTGGTATTTTTATGGCAATTGAATTCAAATCTGAAAGTTGATGTTAAGCAATCTGCCATTCGTGAAACAGTTATGGTGGAAGAACATCATCTCACTGATGTTAGTTTAGCCAAAGCTTCTGTAAAAGATTTCACATATTACCACGATCGGACCGACACAATCTAGTGGGTAAAATATGCTGGCAGTGATTCCTAACAATAAATAGTAATTGGTCTGTAGTCGGTTGCCGTAATAAACTCAAAGCACGAATTACACCATCATTGCCTATTGTAATTGTTACTTTTAAATCATTTGCACGCAGTTCGGATGGAAGGGTCGCTATCATTTCTGAGAGGATTGATGCCCACTTTCATAAATAAAAACCTACCTTTTACGTCAAATTAATTAATTATGTTTGTTCTCTTAATGCCTCTTCAAATGTCTGTGCACCACTCATTAGCTCATCAACATACATGTTTTCTTGAATGACCCTCGCAGCAATCGCGTGTTCAACTGATTCATCCAAATCAAACTGTTTATGACATCTTGTAGCTAAGAAGGTAGCTGGTGCTGTTCTATAAGTTAACGTAGTATGAGGATTATATCAAATTTCTTCTCCTGAGGATTCTCTCCAAAGTATTCCTTGTAGATTTGTGTCTCTTAGGTTAACCTGGATTTGACGATACATTTTCATAATGTTAGCTGTAAATAAAACAAGGTGAGTATGAAATCTTTTAATGATAGAAAACATATTATGTTGTATTGTATTGTATGTCTACATTGTAGACCCTACCATAAAAATGTCATTTAGTAAAATGGTATTTCTAGACTTGTATAATGTATCAAATACTACACGTATCTTTGTGGTTAAGCTGGTCTCCTTAATAACTTCACGATGTGGCATTTAATAAGGTGGTTCATCATCCTTGTACATTAATATTTCAGATAATACTGCGATGTGTCCTAGCTCCTGGCACTCCTTCATAAAGGTTATGTACTCTTGTTGCAAAGTGGGTTTACTACCTAACTTTATTTATAAATATTCAAAAAGTTTTTTGGCACATTCTAATGATTTGCCAAGCTTGTCAGATGATTGACTAAGGCTAATCGTTTAATGAAACGTCCTCTATGGTCACGCTGTGTGTTTTTTTGGAAGTGTTTTTCACATTCCTTCTCTTCTATTTATAGCACTAACCCATTAAGCTCCTCAATTTTTCAGAGTTTTTGTAGTTGAGTTTCCAAACCGCTGTCATTAGAAACCAACATAGACATATGATTTGTTGGTTGTTCGTCCCCACTGTGACCTTGAATATTGCTGGACAGTATCCGTTCCATCCTAAAACAATCTCTTGGTTGGGAGGTCTGGTGCAGTGATTTTTTCCTCTAACAACAAATACAAAAAATCCTGCCCCAATCAGGAGATCAATTGGCCCTGAAACATTGAAGCCTTGGTCTGCCAACTCTACATGGGCATGCATTTTCCATGGTTTTATGTTGATATGAGAGTTAGGGAGACAGTCAGTGATTTTTTGGGAGAATTGAACATGTGCTTTGAGTGCTGAAATGGTTAACCTTGGAACTTTATATAATAGCAACGCAGTGTAGTGCTTCTGAAATTACACTTCTAACACCACTAATAGGAACATGATTGCGAAAACACTTTAACCTAAACCGCTGAACACATGACTCAGAGTCAAAGTGTGATTGAGAAATTGAGTCTAGAAATTCTCTTCAAGGCTGCCATTGACCATTAACGTCGCGTACTTGGATAATAGCAGTAGACAAAAGTACCTGACCAGATGTGCATTCCTTATAAACACAATAACTTTTGACTACCCCTCCCCCCTCTTACCATTGTTACTGCTAGGTCTATCTGTAGTGTTGTCTAAACTTGTGTCACCTAAAATGTTGTTTGGAGTAAAGTTATCCTGATTGTGTGACTAATATATTTTGTCAGTGTGGAGGAGTGTGTGGTATTTCTGACAGCTGTGCCTGCACAAACCAGTGTCACAATGATAGTAAGTATGACCTGGCCGTAAGCAGTTATAGCAAAGACTGTGTTTGCGAACCAACACTACCCGTTTGTTTTTATTATTACTCTTAATCATTTTCAATGACAAAAAGTATGAACCTAATCACAACGTACACATGCCGTTGCAGTTGTTAAGTATGCATGTGAAGAATTATTTGATATTACCTTATTTGAAGATGTTAATGTGTAGGAATAATTCTACTGTGATTTGACTTTATTACTTCTAACGCTTAACACCATTTGTAATTAACAAATTTAACAATAAATCAGATGTGGAAAGTTGCCTTGGGTTTAAATATAGCTCCCATTCCCTTCTAGATATAGGGTCCGGCATTTCAACAACTAGGCGCACAGTCATGGCTTTCCTTAATTTCTTATCAATTATCTCCTTGGCCTACCAGGCATTTCTTTTACCCTTAATATATAAAAAAGGCTTCTCAACTCCCTTTCTAATTATTTGCAAACTTTACTTGCCTCTAATAGGCGCTTTATGTGTTTTCTCACTATAATTCGTTTATTATAGTTACGCGAGATTAATACTACCCATGAAGCAACTTAATTTTTTGATTAAATTGGAAAGTTTTGAAACAATTAACTCTAATGCTCCTCCTTTAAAAGACGAATTTAGATAATGAAACTTCTGTATATCTGCAAGTTCATCAATGCCAATTAACAAGGCAAGAAATATATCATGATACCTAATACAAGCTGTGTATTCAATATAAACACTAGGTAGATCGATAGTTGGTAACTTTATAGCTGACCTTGCTTTGGAAGTTTGCGAAGACATAGTAGATGCGGGTTGCACTGACTGTGAATCTTCCTGTGGCTGTAACCATGTTTTAATTAATGTTATTACATCCCAGTTTGTGGTTTAGAGGCCTTCAAGGTATTCTAACTGAGCATCAAGCCCATCGCAATTTAATTTTAATTATGATTCAATGCATTTAAATTAATTGAAAACCTGTTCTGCGGCCTAACATCTGTCAATTATCTGCTCCAAGTTTAGTGAATTATCAAACTGATTCACAAAAGTTTGTATAAGTATAAGTCTACCTATCGAACCAACTCGCTTCATTATCAATAATCTTACATCAATCGATTACATAATTAAAATACAGGGCAATGCAAAGTATAAAAATATAGGAATATACAAAACTAGCAATAGCTTGATCACTGTGGTTGTAAATTTTCGACATATAAGTCATCAACACCGATTACATGATTAATGTTTTACGTATGTATTTTCACATATGTATACGTGACTATGCGTCTACATAGCAAAGTGCACAACACAGCACATGCTTGCGTTACTAACACTATTCTTATAAAAGTCTTGCATGACACAAATAAAGACGTTTGTGTTCCATCCAGATCGGTAGGACCAAAATGTTTGGTTGTTTTGGAGGAACAAACATAAGACAAATTTCCAAATTGCTTATTTATTAACTATATTTACTAGGTCACACGCCAAACCTATACTATAAAAAACATTACTCTCCCTGCCTTGATTAGTAACAGAACAAAAAATAAAAGTCTCCCCAGCATAACATAATGAAAAACACACAGATACTGTCTTCTGTATAGCCTACGATATCCAGCGTGTAACAGTTGAAAAAACATAGCTGTTAGAAGCTCAATCCACAAAGTGGTGATAATGAGAATTATAACATTATCGTGACAGACAGCTGATCCGAATAGCTAGTAATGAAATATATTTAGAAGTTATTATTATAAACATTTTCCAACCTTGTTATACCCCAACCACCTCAGACATAGCCGGTCCTTGCACGGACCCGCTACATTTCAAAGTTAGGACGCTCTTGCACACACTACCCCTGCCGTTCAACGCTGCAGCAGGAGAAGAGAAGCGCGCGCAGCGCCAGCGACCCCTCCACCCCGGTTTGACGGGCGGTCTGGGGGAATAAAAGCGGCTGGCTCCCAACCCAGATCATCAGTACCGGTGGTAAGGCCGGGCCAGCACGGTCAG
>CABFVZ010003325.1:53682-68736 GCA_902151445.1 Timema monikensis | reverse complement strand
ATAGAGGCTCTAAACAATACGCTGCAGAACATTTGAAGCGGTTACAAGCTGATGGTTGGTGTTACTGTAGTGCTGGTGGGAGACTAGGCAGACCCTGCCAGTAGTACCCCAGGCGACCCGAGCCGATGAAGACAAGGCCTGCCTTAAATCATCATACCTATGGCCGAAAATTCAAATGCTGTCATTTAAGAAAAAAATCGTTCATCTGAAAAGTTATAGGATGCCAGGGAAGTTTGCATACAATCTGCTAGAATTGGGAGACGGCAAGGTGAAGGAGATAAATGTAAAGATAAACCTTCCTTCTAGCATGTGTCAATTAATTAAGGATATAAACAGCATGACTACAATCATTTATCCCGACCTAAATAATATAAGATGGAAACCTATGTCATGGTTAAAGAAGAGGGCAATTTATAACTCCTAGAAATGATAAGGTAAATGAGATCAACAACCTCCTGCTTAGCATGTTTGTATTGGAGGAGATGACCTATCAGTCAGTGGACTCAGTAGTGGGGGTGAAGGATGCTCTTCCCTACCCGGTAGAGTTTTTGCATACCCTCAAACCGCCCCCCCTACCCCTCGGATCCCCTCCTCACACTCTTATCTTAAAGGTTGGTGCACCTATCCTATTGTTGCGCAATTTAAAGCCCCAAAGCTGTGCATTGGAAGCAGGCTGCAATTGAAGACCCTCCATCGCAACGTCATCGAGGCAACTATCTTCAAAAGGTGTGGTTATGGAGAAACAGTATATATACCACGCATTCCCCTCATTCTTTCGAATTATCCCCTCGAGATTAAGAAAGTCCAGTTCCCCCATAAAGTCTGCTTTGCAATGACCATCAACAAGGTTCAGGGTCAGACATTGAAGGAAGTGGGAGTTGATTTAAGGATGAATGTTTCTCCCACGGCCAGCTCTACGTAGCATTCTCCAGGGTGAGCACACCGAGGAGCCTGGTTGTTCTGGCGCATGAGGGAAGGATGGATAACATCGTATACCAGGAAGTCCTTTCAAAATAGACAGCCACGTAGAGAATATAACACGGCAGTAAGCAAGGGGATCTGCTAACAAAAATTCTCCAACTAAATCATTATATTGCTGTAAGAAAGGGGTCTGACAACCAAAATTCCCCGAACAGATGGCAGTAAGAAACGGGGCCTGCCAATCAAAATTCCCCGACCGAACATTACATGTATGGTGGGTGACCACCTCGTGGTGTCTCTCGGGTAACGCTAATAACCATAACAGCTATCACATAATGTCTACCAGTATCACATTATTATATATATTTAAAAAAACTATCAAAAAAATACGAAACCCGCGCGAAGCACGTGCTATTGGCTAGTAATAACAATATTTTTATTAATGGGACCTGGTGGTCTAAGGGTAAGGTGTCACACTTCTGTGTTAAGGGTCTGGAGCTCAAACCTAGGTCCTTGCACAGAGGTATCTGATTACCAAACCCTTCTTACACCTCTGTCAAAGTGTGTGTTTTCACGCGCTGTGAATGTGTGAATGCCAGGCCCCCACCGTGGTTTGGAACCCACGTTAAACTTTAAATCTCCTCTGCTTTCCACCATCATCATTCTCACGTATCATACTAACATGTGGGGGACTATGGAATTTGCCTTAGTGATATTCCCAGCTCAGCAATTAATTCCTCCATACGCCAGGAGAGCATAAGTAAGATAAGGTCGAATGGCCAAATCTAGAGCATTAGTCCCACCCCCACAATAGCTTATTATGATAAAAGTCTTCTATGCCTGCCTTTCAACAACTAAATTCAACTTCTACTGTCGATCTAGAGATAAGTTCTTTATTCTTCCTTGATAAGGCTTTTCTCTTAGAACTTTCTTGTAGTCCATGCAAATGAAAACTCGCGATTGGGAAGGTCTGCCGACGATGACGCCTCCCTTTTAAAAGGTTACTGTCGTCCGTTGCTCCTCATCTCCCTTTCCTACACCCTCTCCCTCCTCCTTTTATATCATCCTCTTGGGAATTCGCACAGCATTTATTCTCATCTTGATGAAACTGTTTCAATTCATTTCAATCTCTTGCTCTCTTCATTCAGAGAGTAAAGAAGCCTACGAAACTAACAGCTCCACCCCACTGAAACCATCTCCTTCCCACGACGAACGCTTTGTCTTCGTCCGACTAGCAGTTAAGTTGACGTCGAGACGTCTGCCCGAGACGTCTAAGTCTCCTAACCTGGTTTTCTCGACGCCCAAGGCTCAGGGAGTGCTCGATAAGGGTTGAACACTTCGTTCGCTTGCTCGACAACACGCGAGTGTCAACTTTATCCAAAGCACTATTGCAGTGGGTCCTCGGTCTTGATTGAGATTGCAGAGACTTTGTGCTTTCGGATGATCTCCATCTATCTCTTAGAGACTTTATTTCAAGTCCCAGAGGGTGTTTTAATACGATCTCCAATCACAAGAGATTTTGGTTCAAATCCCAGGGAGGGTTTTAAGACGATCTTCAACAATATTTTAAATAATTAGATTTGAATCCTAGATGGTGCTTTAAGGTGATATTATTATTATATTTAGAGACTTTGGCTCGAACCTTAAAAATGTTAAAATACAGTAATTAAATCTTAACTTGGTGGATTCTCAGGTTAAGTACGAAAGTTTCATAACGTTATAAGTGCAATCCCAAGCGCTGATTACCCCGTTTATATTATTAGATGAGTCTTTAGGTTCCATAGTAAAGAAAAAGTGACGATTAGCGTCTTAAACACACAAATAAAAACTTGAAACTAATGAATGGAAAGAATAATAAGAAACAGACAAGCTAAGTAACAATAGATGGTTTTCCACGTGAGGGATTTACAATGGAATGGGAAGGGACATCACTAAATATGAAAGCCAAAACCCTTTCTCAAACTTAGTGAAACTCTTTTGACTCGCCATCCCTCCACCGAAGTGACGCTGATGGGCCACTATTTATACAAACAAAAAGAAATGTATAAAGGGAATGGTGTATTAACAACCTGTAAAATCAATCATTTAAAAACTCGTGAGTGCTTCATGAAGTGTGGTCACCAGGTAACCTTGGTAGGCCGGGCTTGTAGATGTTTGTCGGTGACCTGGTGGTCTAGGGGTAAGGTGTCAGACTTCTGTGCTGGCGGCCGGGGTTCAATCCTCGGTCCCGGCACAGATTTATCTGATTACCAAACCCTTCCTTCACCTCTGACAAGACATCTTGTGAATGTGGGGAATGCCAGGCCGCCACCGTGGTTCGGATTCCACGTTAAACTGTAGGTCCTTCATTTCATCTCACAATCACCCTACCATTACACATTAGCGTAAGTGCGTATAACCCGAACGGGTAGTAAGACGTGGTGCTAATAATAATAATAATAATAATAATAATATTAATAATAATAATAATAATAATAATAATAACTTGTAGATGTTCAGGAGGCTACCTCGCGCACTAGTCTTTACACCTTGGTGAAGCACGCTAAAATGAGACGAGTCTAAAGTGCGGCCACGGTATGAACTAAGGGGATGCGAGCCATTTATCCCCAGTCAACGCAAACCCGGCCGACCTTTTCCAATTTCGCTCGCAACTGGCTCATCCACAGTGCTCCGACCCCTACCCCATAGTAGCTAGAAGCTAAGCAGACATGACATTCGAAAGCTACTAGATACACAAGTTATTTAGCTACGTATACTACAACAAACAAGTTTTGCTTGTTCTGCATCGTTTTACAAACAACGTTCAACCAAAGTTTGCACAGGGCAAGTAAGGAGGCACGTCAAGTGAGCAGGCTACATACGTCAAGCTACCAGTCGCAAGTGAACATATCTTATAATTTGGTGTTTTGTCTCTCGACAGGTTCGTTACCTTGTTAAAATTGGGCCTTTCAGCATGTCCTGTTATGAGCTTTTTTTTTTAGATTCTTAAACTTTATCTTCCTTCCTTCTTCAATCATTTGCATTTCTGGTCCCCTTCTTCCTTCCACCTTGCCTTTTATGACATCACTCAATAATACATCTATGTTTATAATTTGACCCCTTAAACTGGCCTTTCTTCGTAGAATCGCCTGAAGAATGGCTCTTTTTTCATCGACTCTTCTTAGAACCTTCTGATTAGTCACCAGATCTGTACACTTTATCCTCTCTATTCTCCTACAGCACCACATGTGAACAACTACTTGCTTAGTATTAGTGTTTAGACTAGTTTACACAAGGCAAGTAAGTATTCAAGTCTAGTGGTCAGGATAATTTGTAGCTTTTTACTTAATTTTCGACCAGTAATTTGGAATTTACTTAAGATAAAAACAGGTTTTCCTTCTTTCTTTTTCTTACCGCGTCTATCTACTGTTCGGGTTATAATTGAAATCTATGTATTAATTACGCTAATATGGTAGTTATGTTGAAGATAAAACTTAGAGGAAACATAGCAGCATTTGCTTGGAGAGGGAGTAAGGAAATATTAATGGGGAAAACACCCTCATTACACTCACAACATTTTCCCCAAATAAAGGTAGAAATCTTGAGAAATTTTCATAATATTTAAAACTTAAAAATAATAGAATCAATTTTTTTACAATACACATAAAACTCATGAAAATGTCAAACAACTTTGTAAAAACAAATAAAAATAAATTTCTAAAGATTATAAAAATTAATCAATTTGTAATATGCCTAGGCCTACTCTGCTTTTAACGACATTTTAAGGTGGGGTGTAAGGAACGTGAATTAAGGTCCGTACTTAACTTTCTTTTGTAAAAAAAAAAAAAATCGCTTGATATGTTTGGTTAAATTTTATACTTTTAAAAATCTGAACAATTCTTAAGTATCTGTAACGGGCATCGTGGAATTTAGATTTTCATGATAAATATTAAAGAACTATTGAGATTACTATGTGAGTAAAATTAAACTTACCATATCTACAGAAGCAATATTTTTATTCGTTGTGACAAAAATAACTGATTTTGTTATAAACACTGCAAAAATAAGGACCTTAAATTACGATTTCACCGTCATCATCAAACCTGACTAAATGCAGCGCGACACCAAAGATCGCGTGACCATCGATGTGGGCAAAGGATAGACAACGGCTTGGCCTTTAAAAAAAGTTGCGTTTAATCCTGAAGCTACCACATTAATAATGCACTTTGGGAACCACCCATGTCTACTTTACTGGAAGTATCGATTTTGTTTGTGGTTAAGTAGTGACCACAATGTAGATAATCTTTTCGCCGTATTATCACGCATATTTGCATACACACATGGACGAAGATATATCTAAACACGCGTGCTGGTAATCCCAACCAGAATTGAACAATAAACCTCACCCTCGGGGGTGGAATAGGCAAGTAGGCGGAAACTATTCCTTCATTTTCCTCTAAAAACACACCTGTATGTAAATTTATCATCTGACTGACGATTATCAACATCGGCCGCGGTGGCTCTGCCGAGTTGGATGTTTGTTTCTCAACGCTGATCCAAGCACAAAAAAACAACCCTTACAAGTCTTGCCATCGGTTTATAAAATAAACCATTTCAATTGAATTTTAATAGCGTTTATATCAGTGCTCCCAAACTTTGGGAGGCGTGAATTACTCCAAGGGAAGGGTGGAAGAGCGTTGAACAATGAAAATAATAATAATAATAATAATGGAATATTTATTTTTATTTTAGTCCTTTTTCCAAAGTAAGTAAGACAATTTTGTCTTACGGTGTTGGCAACACTGCCTACTAGTTGTAATTCATCTATTAGGTGACCAGCCAAAAGTGCGCTTGTACTTGTTTATTTTCAAGCCCACAAAGCTTTGATTCGCCCCCAAATTATTCTCTCTACCCTTTATCTTAGCTACCGTTGGGGCCACATGCAACATCACCGAATTTTCAACTCTGATTCTCATAAAAGTGCAACAGCGTTGTCGACTTGAAGTGGAAAGAAATTTGTGGTGTGCTCTGTCATACATCAAACCCAATATTCAGAACTGATGATAACAAAATTGTGAAAACCCTCACACTATTTTTGTACCCATATGCTGCCAGTGTTACATTGTTTTTTGTATAAAATTAAGAAGTAACTATAAAACAAAACTTTTTTAATGTTAATTTTATAACTATACCAAAAATGGGGAGGTGGGGGTGTTAATTTGAATATTTACCATGGGGGGGCGTCAGCTGAAAAGGGTTGGGAACCACTGGTTTAAATATTATGCTCTTAGACCTTGCCTCTCCAGTTAAATATTGATGCATTTCCTTTAATCTTACCCTTAATTATGTTCCTATATAATATGATGATTTTCTTTTGCTTAATTGCACACCCCTAATGCTACGCTTCAACTTTGTTAAAAAAGAAGATGCTCTATTCACACTAAATTCACTTTCGCCAATGTGCGACTTTGAAGTCAAAAAACGTAAAATAAGTTTGCCTTTGGCAACTTTCCATTGGGCTATGACCTAAAATATATATATTTTAAATTTACCTTCCAGGTTAGCTGCACTTTCTCACCAGGAATTCGTATTTTACAGCCAAACAAGTAAAGATGGAATAAAGTTATTTGCCTAAATTATCTTGTTCTTCATACAACTCTGCGCGATTTTTTTTAAAATGTTTTGAGTATTTATGAGTTTACAAAACATCTGTATTGAAGAATTAATTCTACAGTATTTGATACTGCTACCTATGAAGTAAAATAACCGAATATAACAGAAGCAAGAAAGATATAAATATAATAGCGTAGGTGAAGAAAGCTTGTCATAACAAGAAGTCATCACTAACCCTGACTAACATAAACTTGGGAATCAGGAAAAGGTTCCTTAAAGCATATGTTTGGAGCGTTGCGCTTTATGGATGTGAAACATGGACAATTGATGTAACTGAAAAGAAACGATTAGAAGAATTGTATGTATGGTGCTACAGAAGAATGTTTAAAATATCAGAAATGGAGATGGTATCTAATACAGAAGTGCTAAAAAAGAAAACTTTTGCAAGATATAACACAAAGAAGAGTTAAAATGGTAGGACATATACTGAGAAATATTATTTTGACAAAGATAATTATAGGAGATGTGGAAGGTAGAAATTCAAGAGGGAAACAAGATTGGAGTACATAAATCAGATAGCGAACAATGTTGGTGGAGGAAGGTGCAAAAATTTGGTCCAGGATAGACAAATTGGATAGCTGCAACCTAATTACAGTATAGTTATAGTAATTAAAAATACACCTATTGAACAAAAATCCTTAAAATGACTCAAAAATTACACATGCCAATAACATATTACCTAAAAGCTCAAAATGACCCAAAAAAAACCCTCTAAAACGTTTAAACAACCAGGGGATTAATATCAAAGTTTATATGCACATAATTATGTCTGTGATTTACGAAAAAATAATAACAGGTCATCAAAATCTGGGCCCTGACTGTAACAATAAAACAAAATGGTTTGACAGTCATGCGATATTAAACGCGCCCAATTTTTCTTCGGCGTGCGCGACTAAAAATACTTTTCATTTGGAGCATTTTCGAACGATATGGAAGAATAAGAGTCCATTAAACAAAATTACTTCATTTGCCAATCCACTTATATTCTGAATGAACTCCAGTAAATTTGTTTATGCAAATATTAAGGTAATTTAATTGAAAAAGTTGATGCAGGCAAGCGAAGTAAATTTTAACTGAAGAACTCTCTACAATTTGATTGCTAGCATGGCATGGCAAAAACAACGTAGATTTATCGTTTAATCAGTATGAAACTTCTGTGGACATTTGTAAATACATTTCGAAACCATGCATCTATTTTAATTGTAAATATTGCTTAGTTACATTAATTAAAACGTTTAGGCGGCTTTCTTCATTTTTGGGGGGACGAGGATTGTAGAATTTTAATGAAAATATAAAAAATGAACCAGTTTTAATCAGGTGATTGACGCATTAATATAAGCAGGAAATGTTAGGGTACGTAACTTTTAAAAAACCGTACCCGCATTTTCATAAATGAAGAATATAAAAACCAATTATTTAAAACTAAAATAATGCGGTGAGTTTGCACTACACCTCGGCTTATTCTGTTGGGATCAAGTGCCCTAACAATATGATCAAACCTATCGTTTTGTTGATTTGAACAAAACCTCATCAGAAATGTTCTTTGATAACAAATGTTATCCTCGTGGCGTAATCTTGGAACTTTTACATATCATTTTCATTTCTAGTATTCCTGGTATTATTACGGTCGGATTATCCAAGGCTTACGCTAACCAATCTAAAGACCCAGGACGAGAAAGCCGAGTATTATTAAAAGGAACCAGCATTCACCTGAAATAAACTATGGGAACAAAAGTCTTCTTCAATCGCACTTCGCCGGTATACTTTTGACGTTCACGTGACACGTCCGCCATTCCTTTACTAAATCTTCCCTAGCAACTGTTTTGTTTCTCCAACAGAACTGTCGCTAAGAAGAAAATACCGGAAACAGTTGGTCTTTAGTCCTACTTATGGACTTTATCCGCTCGTGTAAGAACGTTTTAAATATATTTTTAGTTACCAGAATAGCCAACATTAATGAAATTTCACTATATTTATTCTTTTAACATTCTACGCGTCTTACTACGTGTCCAAGGTATCCGCATATTTACATTAGCAGTATAAGTTGGAATGTATAGTAAGTGTATCAACATTTGCTTGATGGTAGAGTAGGAAATCATTTTGGATTAAAAAAAACATATAGGTAAACCTGGCCATGATTTGACTCCTGATATCCCCGTCACAGTAAAAACTGAACAAATTGAGACTGACGCTTTTGTCAGCGTATCCACCGGCATGTGTACATTTATCTTGTAGGTCAAATTGACACCGTCTGCCGAATAACAGCGCTGCTGCAAGATATCCCTTGACGTATTTATGTACACTTCGTCTACCCTTTAAGAAATCCAGCTTACCTTGCTCATTTCCACTACAGTAGAGCTTATAAGAAGATTTTATTATCACTAATTTCTTGGCACCACGTTTCACTACTCGTTCGGGTTATAAGCCTCTGTACCAAATACGATAATGTGTTAGGGATGAGTGAGGTTGAATTTAGAGGACATGTACTCGTATTTGCGCGTAAGGAGACCGGAAAACAATTAAAAGATAATCCACCCCCAGTACACCTGACTGGGATTCGAACTTCGGTCTCCCTGTCATCGGCAGTCCAGTCTATTATGAGAATGACGCCTTATACTATGTGGCTACCGAAGAGGGTCTAAAGACTTACCTTTCGGGAAAACGAAATGTGGAGATTTTTAAAGTTTCAGAAAAGGTTATTTCAGCGGTGGATCTGATAAAATTATGTATTTTATTGTAACGGTGTTGGTTTCTCAAAAGATGATGTGTGTCCTTTTTGTTCGAAGGGCGCGCGTCAAATCCGGCCTGCGACTTTTGGGGGCCGAGGCAAGCAGTGACCAATGGAACGTAAGTGTGGAACTTAATCCCAAACACACCGTGGCCACGGTGACGGCTTTCAAGAGGGAAGGATCGGAGCAGATCCAGACGGGACCCATTCAGTTGAAGACAGCCGCCAGGTCAGTTACTTTCAATCATTTGCTTCATAGCTTTTTTCAAGATGGAGTACCCAGCTGGCGCACAAGAACGTCAGATCTTTCAAGATGTCAAATGAATTTCAAAATAACAATCAGTAAAGTAAAAAAAATCAATAAATAGTTAACTATAGGTATAGGCCAATGAAAATTTAGAGAATAGTATAAGCTAAGAAAATGCATACGACATCATTACACTCCTCTCCAACACTATATTCTCCTTGCTTCAAACCCACATACGTCATAATACCCCTCTCTCCAGCACTATATCCTCATTGCTTCAAGCCCACGTACGTCATCAATCCTCCCCAGCCTTTGATTCTGATTATCTGCACCCACAGAGCTAAGTTCTGATCAGAATGGTCTAGCAGGAAGTGTCAATACATTACGACGAGGAAAGCAAGATTTGTATCAGGGTCCAATATTTGTCAACACGGAACTGACCAAAGTTCGCTGACGATATATACATTTTGCTGAGCCCGACTGCTGAGGACGGGGAGATCGAGGTTCGAATCTCGGTCGGGTGAACGGGGGGTGGTTTTTCCTAAATGGTTTTCCACTCTCCCTCCACGCAAATGCGGGTTCACTTCCTTTAATTCAACTTTCCCAATTCTTAATCCATTAGTGTAATTAGTACTTAAGCGTATAACCGAACAAGTAGTAAGACACGGTGCTAAATAATAATAATAATAATAATGATATATACATTTCGCCAAGTATACCATCTATTCCAAGACATTTGTTCTGTCAATATTCGGCAGCTTAGAGAACTCTCCAAAACAATAGAAAGGAATAAAATGTTTGCATTTTACCAAATGTTAAAGTGATTGTATTATTATAATACTTTTTTTCCTAGCAGATGTTGGGAACATAATCATATATATATATATATATATATATGTGTGTGTGTGTGTGTGTAGTTGAAAAAATATACAGGGAAGCGTAATATCAATATAAGAAAAAATAAATAGTTTTCACAATCAAAAGAATACCGTTCAATGTAAAACTACTGCCACTGAACAGATACCTAATGAATCTGTCGATGACGAGACGATCGTGACTCGTTTCCAGTCGAGTGTACTGAAGGTGGTTTTTCCTACTCTCTCGCTCTCCACGAAAATGCAGATACTTCCTCGTCTCTAACTCATTAGCGTAATTAATACATAGGCGTATAACTCTAATAGGTAGCAAAACGTGGTGCTAAAAAAACTCTCTCAAGATAGGGATAGTGTGTAATGAGGTGGACTAGATAGAACTCTCTCAAGATAGGGATAGGGTGTAATGAGGTGGACTGGATAGAACTAGTTCAAGATAGAGATAAGGATGAGGTGAACAAGATAGAACTCTCTAAAGATAGGGATAGGGTGTAATGAGGTGGACTGGATAGAACTGGCTCAAGATAAGGATAGGGTGTAATGAGGTGGACTGGATAGAACTAGCTCAAGATAGCGATAGGGTGTAATGAGGTGTTCTGGATAGAACTAACTCAAGATAGCGATAGAGTGTAATGAGGTGGAATGGATAGAACTCTCTCGAGGTAGGAATAGAGTGTAATGAGGTGGACTGGATAGAACTAACTCAATATAGTGATAGAGTGTAATGAGGTGGACTGGATAGAACTAGCTCAAGATAGCGATAGGGTGTAATGATGTGGACTGGATATAACTAACTCAAGATAGTGATGGAGTGTAGTGAGGTGGAATGGATAGAACTCTCTCAAGGTAGGAATAGAGTGTAATGAAGTGGACTGGATAGAACTAGCTCAAGATAGGGTGCAATGAGGTGGACATGATTGATCGGGTTCAAGATAGGGAGAGGTGGCGTACGACAATCAACTTTTGAGTTCCTACTGCCATAAACTATAGACTAGAGAGTAAGTAAGTACCATGGACTTCTTTAACGGCTTCAAAATGTGAGTTGATGTCGAAACGATTGGTCTTACAGCCCAGTTGTATAACTGTTTATATACTATGAATATTTATTTGTGTTCTTTTTTCAGACGGTATGACTTGGTCCACACTCGCTATCAATAATAAACGTGAACGGTTCTACCACTCATATTTGTAGTTGCTCCAAGAGCTCGGTTTATGTGGGAGGGGAAAAGGGAGGTGGGGTAGTGGCTGCACTTTACCGATACTGCAGGTAAACAAATAAACATACAAGGCTTTGGAAATGTGGGTCTGGAGGGAGGATGTCTGGGAGGAAAAGGGGTTGGGTTGTATCGATCAACATAGTAAGAGCAATCCACCCCCTCCACAGCTTCAAAGGGTGACTTTTTTTTTCCCTACCGCGCCCGGCTTATACACGCACTCGTTTAACAGCCCTTTCACACACACTATCAGATCAGGTTTCGCCGGTCAGGTTCCGGACCTGAAGAGTGGTAAAGCATTAAAGTAAATAGGACTTTTCACACTATCAGGTACCGTCAGACCCGGTCCCTGATTGCAACCGGACAAGTCGACTGGCCTGTCAGGTTCTCTGATGCCGGGTGGAGTTGAGGGGGCAGGGGGGGGGGTCAGTTGGTAATGCGTGCTTTCACACTATCAGGTTTTCCCTGATGGGTTCAGTTTGGTTCCCCTAGTGACTGGAGTCTCGCGCAAATATTGTGTTGTCTCTTGGTTTTTTCAGTGTTTTGAGTAGTGTCAAGAATGAATATTGACATAGAACTCTTGATTTCGTCCGTTGAGAATCGAAAGTGAAAATCATCATTTTTAAGGGTACTTTGCGTACAATTGAATATTTTAATAAGAAAGAGACAATTGACTTTCAAATGGGAGTATAACAATTGATCAAAGTTATTAATTAAAAACAAAAGACCAAATCCATCTTTTCCTTCTTCTTCCCTGAACAACTTTTTACTACATCCGTTCATTCATAACTCCACACCTTATCAGCAGACACTTCCACCCCAATCTCCCATTCACTAGTTTCACTTCATTCCTGCCTCAAAAATCTCATCAACCCCTTCATCCTTTGGCCACATCAACTCAAAGCTACCAGTATTTGTCCTCTCCCTTCTCCTCCTCCTCCGTAACCTCGCCAACGGAATTTCAAATTATAGACGTAAATTTTACATAGCTCATTTTGTTTTTATTAAATGATTTTTTTTATTTTCTGTATTAAGATTATTTGCATATTTTTGTAATATTTTAGATTAACTAGACTAAAACCTTTAACAGAATACCAAGAGTCTTCAATAAACTAGTTCTCCCAACATATACTTAATACCTAGGGGTCTATTAAATAGTGAATACTAAGCTAATGTTTATGAGATAACAAAATGTATATAAAAAACATAAGAGTTTTGGAAGATTAAACACATGCAATATCTACAATTTTTTTTCTTCTTACCTGACAGCTACCGCAATAACTTCTTTAGATTTGATGCATTTCCTCATTTTTTATGTTCTGAAGCTGAAGGAGGGGGCTGTAATGTATCGTGTAGTTCTTACAAAGATAAAATTGACATTTGGAAAAGATTAAAAAAACTTTTTGTCATCACTCTTTTGAGTTCCTCGTCTAGAGTAGCTTTTGAAGCAATGGGTGTACCCAAATTGTACTGTTTTGTCGTGTTTTTTTTCTTATTAAGTCTCCTACGAAAGTACCACAAGGTAATAAGAATACCTCGATCCATGTTCGAAATCAGACCGAGAGCTCTCTCATAGCTTGGGAACAAAACACATGTCTAAACCGGACCTGATGAAAACCTGATACAAACCTGTCCGGTGAAACCTGATAGTGTGAAAGGGTTGTTATTATATTTATTGGTCAGGAAGTAAGAAGGTAATAGTTCAGAGTAAATGTACCAACATTTGAGTACACAGGCGGTAAAGTATTATTATTAGCACCGCGTCTTACTACCCATTCGGGTTATACACTTACGCTAATGTGTAATGGTAGGGTGATTGTGAGATGAAATGAAGGACCTACAGTTTAACGTGGAATCCGAACCACGGTGGCGGCCTGGCATTCCCCATATTCACAAGATGTCTTGTCAGAGGTGAAGGAAGGGTTTGGTAATCAGATAAATCTGCGCCGGGACCGAGGATTGAACTCCGGCCGCCAGCACAGAAGTTTGACACCTTACCCCTAGACCACCAGGTCACCCAGGCGGTAAAGTAGGAAACTCTTTAGGTGAGGGGGGGAACCATTCTTACCAAACCCAGCCGGAATTCGAACTCTAACCTCCATCTTGTAACGATACAGACTAGACTGACGTTGAGTCCGCGTGCCCACTGACATGAGTAATAAGGGTTATATGGGGGACATATTTTACTGCTAAACGTATTTTAAATTATAAATTTGATTTTCATAACGAAGTGGCATTGATAGATTTGTAATTAAATAATTAAACATTTGATTTTCACACAAAAAAAACTTTGATTAATAATACATTTGTAACGATCCAAAAAGTAGATGAGAGGTTAACACGCCATACTTTGATTCAGAAGACCTGGTTAATATCCCGCTCGGCCTTTGTCAGTTCATATGTGCAAAACTCTTTAAGAACCCGTGATAGCTTATACAAACAAAACAAAAAAGCATTGATGATATTGACGTTTCAAAAGTTAAGAAAGCAATAACAAAGTAATATTTTTAAGGTGGGTATGTAGAAGATGCGAGTCAAGGGCAGTATTATTGTAGATTTTTTTCTCTCATCAAAAGTTTTTTGGTTAAAAGAAATAAAATATTGCCTCGGTAGAAACACAAGAGTTTAATTTTCTCCACGCGGTGATATCAACAGTTGTTGAATATCTGTTATGAGCATATCAGTATTAGATGATAAAATTTTTAAATGAAGAGATAAAGTTGTCATTAAATTCCAGGACACCCTTGACAGATATTTAAGAACTGTTGATATCACCGTAGGAAGAAAATTAAACTTTATGTTTATACTGAAGAAATATATTATTTATTTTGAGCAAAAATATGTTTTGATATAAAAACTGCAAAAAACACTTACTTTTTCTTGCGTCTCCTTAACTCCTAAAAATTCAAAAGCATTAATTTACAGGTTTATATCTATTTTATCTCCATTACACCTGAGATCATTTATTTTTATTTAAGCTACTTTTTAATTTTTGCACAGATTTTTATTGGAGAACCTTTCATGACGTAATATATATGCTACCTTTCGTTAGCCCTTGACCACATTTTTTTCTATAATACCTATCTAAGAAATTATTTTTTTATAATGTGAATTTAGAGATATATTTATGGTAAAATTTTTTAGGTACTACAGAAAGTATAGAAAACTATTTAAATTTTTTCATTCCGGCAACGACAATTTAATTCTCCCTCTTCACTCCACCTTATTTTTAAAAAAATATATAAAATTCACAAGCGATGAGTCAACTACTATCTGCCAAAGTTTTTATATTTCTCAAAGCGCAGAGAATAAACTTTTATTTTGTATTATTGATGGCACGTTTTCTTTGGTTTCTTGGCACCCCTTAGACATCCACCCTGTCCCTTAGCATCAACTGAGCGGCCCTCAAGCCCCCTCCCC
>CABFVZ010003325.1:43392-53648 GCA_902151445.1 Timema monikensis | reverse complement strand
TTTCCCCCCCCCCCCCTCTCCCTGTATCATATGGACTATACGCTTCCATCCAGGGTGCGAAATCGCTTCTCTTTTAACCACCAAAATGATACTGTTTTTTGTTTAATTTTTGATAGTAGGAAAAGTTATTATATTCTTATCACACGCGAGTCTGATGTTTTTACTTTCCTGTACATAGAAACTATTGTAATCATGAAAAGCTTTCTTCCTCAAGATTATAATGGAACTTTCACTTACTTATTCGATAGCACTAGGATCTCGACAGTTCACTGTCGCACTTACAAAAGTACGCCACCTATATCTAGATTGAGCTAGTTCTATCCAGTCCACCTCATTATGGGCTATCTAGCTGAGGTACATTCTAATGCTTTTTTCGCACCGCGTCTTAATAACACCCGTTTGTCTTATGCGCAAATGGTTTTTAGAGATTAAGGAGGTTATAGTGTACCCGTATGTGTGGAGGTAGAGTGGAAACCATTTTGGAAAACCACCCTCAGTGTACCCGACTGAGATACGAACCTTGATATCGCTGCCATCGTCACTATAGTCTACTGCGATACTAACGCCTTAGATCATGTGGCCAAAGAAGCTGTTCATTCCACTCTTGTCCTCCCATCTGCGTCTAGGTCTTCCCAATGGTCTCTTCCCATTGATTGGGTTCGCTAGTCAATATCCTAAACAAGATTCTAAATTATTCCATTGGCCCACTGTGATTTTTGAGACTTGTTTATCCTTACAAAGTCTTGTGATGAGTGAAGGGTATGTAACTCATCATTATGTAGCCCCCAGTACCCTCATCCCTTTAAGGATAAGATATCTCCCTAAGAACTTCGTTTTCGAACACTCTATAAATTTATTTCCGTCATGTAAGGGTAAGAGATCAAGTTTCACACCCATAGAGAACAACTGGTAAAATTAATGTTTTGTATATTCTTAGTTTTATATTTCTTGAAAGGAGGCAAGCATGAGCAAACCGAGTAAAAGCATGCATTCCCCCAACTTAAAAGTATTATTATTATTATTATTATTATTATTATTATTATTATTATTATTATTATTATTATTATTATTATTATTATTATTATTATTAGCACCACGTCTTACTATTCGTTCGGGTTATACGCTCTTACGCTAATTTGTAATGGTAGGGTGATTGTGAGATGAAATGGAGGACCTACAGTTTAACGTGGAATCCGAACCACGGTGGAGGCCTGGCATTCCCCACATTCACAAGATGTAAAAAAAAGTATTAACTTAGTTGTAGGGAAATAACAGTCGTGTTAATAAAGATATTTAACAGGGGTGCGTGTGTAGAACTTAACCTCCGAGCACTTGAAACAGCCGCGTAGGGGTTAATTAGAAGTAGGAGCAGGGTGCAGATACAATTAAGGAAGCAATAACAGTTTGCTGTGGGGGTAGAATAACACTTTAAGGGGGTGAGGGGTGAGACGGTGGCGTCGCCACCGGGTTTGACCCGGCTCAAGTCCATTTTAACGGGCGTTTTGTGGTGGGTAGAACTCGTCCTTATCAAACGGGCCACTGGGATGTTCTAATTGGTGTAACTCGCTACAGTCGTTTGCCACAGGTCTCTGGTTCGACCCTCTGGCTGGCGGACATCCGTGGGAAGTAGCGTAGAGTTAAAGTGAGAGTCCGTTAATAGGATATCTTTAACCTCCTCACTGGTCGAATGACCTAAAGCAGGAGTCTCCAACCTTTTAAGTATCTTGTATTGGCTCGTTGGCCGTAATAGTATACCGATATATTCAGATTGAAATATTCGTATCAGCTCATTCTTATTTACTTATACCCGCACCAGGGATTAGGACCGCTTCCGATGGATGAAATTTCGTGACGAATGCTCTCTTTTTTTTTCATAACAGGAGGTAGCGTGATTTGTCTTGTCTACTAAATTTTTCATTTGTCGGTTCAAAGTACATTTGTATTAAAACGCAATAATTTTCTTCGCGCAAAAAGCAAATATCGTTTATAAAATAACTTAAAATACGCACTGTACGCATTTATTTTATTAGTTGATTATGTAATATATATGTTTATATCTGTATTTGTCATTTTTTCTCATGAAGTAATTTTATAGTTTCATAAGCCAACGTTCCGAAAAAAAAGTTGCCATGGTTTGAAGCTCTCAATAAACTTTACCACCAATGATGGAGAGATTGAGACTCGAATCCTGGTTGAGTGTACTAAGGTTTTTTTCTCTCTAAACGGGCTTTCACTTTTTCTTCACGCAAATGCGGGTACACTTCCTTTAAATTCAACCTTACTCATCCTTAACGTGCTACCGTAATTAATACATAATTACGGGTATAACCCGAACGGTTAACAATACGAGGAGCTAACAAATAAATCTTAACTTGCGATAGGTTAGTTACACGTTTTTGAAATGTTACTCCCCCTTACCCCTTATGCATCACTCCACGTCTTACAGCCCATCTAACCTACCGCATATTTACATCAATGTGGTAGGGTATCAGCATCTCCGTGGAGGTAGAGTGGGAAAACATTTAGTAAAAATAAAACACGCTCTTTACCCCCGTGTGAGATTTGAACCCTTATTTTTCGCCTACGGCTAGCCTAGACGAGACTGACTTTATTTTTTTGCCAAATGGGGCTGTAGAATAAGGCCGTCCTCGCATTAGCAGCCAGATCACGGCGGCTCTGCTACCGCGGCGAATGGAGTGAATGGAGTGTCATGGCACGACGCGCTCCTGGCCGCGGCGGCCAGTTAGAATACGAGCGGTGAACACGCAGCCAGGCTCTTACACAGAATGCAATGGATGGACGTACACCAGCAGTCAACTACACAGCGGCCGGTACAATCCCTTCGGTCACTCGTTGAAACTCGATTCTTGAGGAGGTACCACAAAGCGAATACTTAATCAACGTCCATTGCGAGACTAACTGCTTACACTCATTTGGCAGCGACTGCCTACGCTCGGCTGGTCGCATATTTGGATTAGTGCGTGCAGCCTCGTTAGATCAGTAGCAAACATCACTTTTTACTACTTTTTAATAATGTACTAGCTGAAGTACCCGTAGCCCGGGAGAAATTAAATAATTTTAAAAAATCCAAATTTTAAAACTCCGCCTTCAAGATGCACACGGGCTATTAATTTTTAAAATCGCTCACCTCTGTGTGCAATAGATATCGCGCAACGCTCATGACAGACATACTCTTCATTTTATTAACATAGATTTAATGGGGGAACTTGTTTTCTACACAAACCCTTTCAGTCCGCCTCATCTCCTCAACACCGTGGAGATGATCGTTTTCGACATGTGTCCACCATTTATCTTGGAAGGTAACAAACTTCATTTGCCTGGTTTCCACTTTGGTGCAGCTTATAAGATAAGGCCATAGTGTAATCAGTCAAGTTAAAGCCGCGTCCAGACTAGAACAGAACAACGAACACGAACATTACAGCCTATGGCCGGACAGCAGTAGAGTCACACTTGTGTTTTTATTTTTTTATTTTTATAAGTCTACATATATCTTTTGGCGAGTGTATTTCTTAATATATATGTTGAATTAATAATAATAATAATAATAATAATAGAAATTTTCATATTATTTATTTAAATACTTAAAATTATAATTATTTAACCATATTATTGTATATTTAGGCCCATCGCGTCTATGTTATGTATTGGAACGTGGAAGGTATGATAGATAGTATTGTATAATGAATACTATGTAACGTTCTTGAATTACGTTACCGCGATGGGCGCCTATTGAAGAATTATGATTAATACACTTTTCATTTTGACATGTTTTTTTATTTCTGAATCAGTTTAATTAATGCGAAAATAGATCATGTCGAAATATATACGCGGGCTAGCGCGGACAGGTGTTGCTAGACGCCAAGTGAGTTCTGTCAGTATTGGACACCAACTGCCAACTCCCTTTACGTTGCACCATTCTTTGTATATATTCCTTGGTCATGGAAGCTTCGAGAAGGTTTAGTTTAGAAAAACAAAATACAAGACAAAAACATCTCGGTCTTACTGGGAGGTTCTAGAGCCGGAAAATGACTCAAGTTACATTTTAAAATCTCTCTTCGAACCTTCGAGAAGAGGAAGTTATTATTTGAAAAATATATATTGTCAACCTGACTTTACTAATGTCACGTGCGTGATGTCACTGTTCAGTGGCTTTTGCCTTCTTAGAAGAAGAAGTGCTTTAAGCGCCATTTAATATACTCATAATTTAAATGAAATAAGATATGTTTATAAAATTAGGATGATATTATTGTCAATGCTTTCACATACTTTTTAGGGGCAAATCAGTTACATTACAACTATAAAAGTTTTTACAGCTTTTGAAATGTCTGAAAATTTAGCTGATGGAATGATATTTAATAGCTAAATATGATTAGTAATATATGTTTGCAATCTATTTTGTACCCTTATTTAACCATGGTAAACATTTAATCCAAGCATAAATGAAGATAACAAAAAATTTGTTTCTTTTGATACCGATCCGATACAGGAGTGTGAGTACTAATATCAGTAAAAGTATCGGAAAAAATGTATCGAGTAAAAAAATACTAGTATCGAAACCAAAATATTGTAATTAGTAAAGTATCCTTACTTTTTTTCCACATCCCTATGCCGAACAGAACAACGAACAAATTCTGTTACAATGTTCTGTTCAGAAAACCGTCCACACTTGTCACGAACATGTTCGTGTCCGTTGTTCTGTTCTTGTCTGGACGGGGCTTTAGACTGCTACCTCTCAGGGTAAACGGAGTGTACTTCACACCTTGGTTTGAGTCTCATGAGACGTATTGAAGAAAGTGGTGGATGTGGGTAGTAAGAGTTTTTCGTAGTTTACTAAAAGGACGCTGAAGCTAAGGGCGTGGGAAGATAATTTTTCAGGGGTAAGTCCGCTAGAAAATTCTACTAGACCTTCAGCCAATAAAAGTTTGTATACCTAAATGGGGTCCCCTTTGGGGTATATTAAATTTCAGGGGGCTCCACTACTTACTACTTACGCCCTTGGCTGAAATACTTTATTACTATCTGAAATAAAACTTTCGAAAGAGTTTTTCGTAAGTATAAAAAACAAAGTGCTTGATTATAGTGGTTTAGGTGCTTTTATATAGTCCTATTCTTATTTTGGAAGATATTTTATTTTTAATATAAAATATTTAAGCTGAATAAGAAACTGAAAACGTATCCCCCACTTTAGTTTTCGCGCTCTGGCGATGGGCGAAGGCACGTAAATATTTAACTACTTCTATTTAAGGTCAATCGACTCTTAACAAATTTTACTGCACATTTTTAACTAGTGTATATTTATAAAATATACACTAGTTAAACTACTTTGCTTTTTGCGAACCATTGCGTTGGTAAAGTAATTAATGTAGGTGTATGAGGCTGAAATTTATTATAATTAGACATAAGTATCATAAATATTATTTTTAATAATATTATTAATATATTTTTATTAATATTATAAATATTTCATTGTGTACACCTCATATAATTGTCTAGTTATATTAAGTTTCATCCCCATACATTAATTACTTTACCTTAACATTGGTACATTAAAAGTATAAAAATATCAAATTTGATATCTTATTACTCATAAACTGTATTTTTCTTTAAAATCAGTGAATTGCCATCTATATGTTATAAATATACACCGGTTAAAATTGTGAGATAAAAATTTTTACTATCGAATGCCCATAATGTGGGGTTGTATAAAGCACATGTAATGTATGAAAATAAGTTTTAAATTGGAAGTAATACCACACCGCTCCAGCGTAATTAATATTTTTTGCGATTTGTTTCATGAACATTATGCATACATAAAAATACAATTTGAGTGGGACCGCCATGTGAAGAACCTTTTAGGTGGTATTATAACTACAGTATAATTTGCATAGGGAGAACCTTCAGATAGCTAGAAAAATTACTAAAATCCGATTTTAACAAGGGCCTTTTAGAAAATACAAACACATTTTTCGTGATCAACATTGATACCGTTTTACCATATTATTAGTGTTATTTTATAGGTATTTATAATTTCTATCAAAAGGGACTGCTGCAGATAAGATGATTTGACGTATTATTACGTGAAAGTAGATCTAATAACATTTCTAGCTGTCGGACAAGGCCACAAATTCTTTCAGATAACCCGCCTCGGTGGCGTAGTTTGCTAACGCGCTTGTCGTGTAGAGCTCTACTGCTGAGGACGGGGAGATCGAGGTTCGAATCTCGGTCGGGTGAACTGGGGGTGGTTTTTCCTAAATGGTTTTCCACTCTCCCTCAACGCGAATGTGGGCTCACTTCTTCTAAATTCAACCTTCCCAATTCCTAATCCATTAGAGTAATTAGTACTTAGGCGTATAACCCGAACGGGTAGTAAGACGTGATGCTATTATTATTATTATTATTATTATTCTTTCAGATAGTTTCTCATTCTTCCGCCATGCAAGTTGCGGTGAATAGCAGTTGGGCCATGGGACCTCTTGTCACAAACGTTTACAGCTTAATGATGGATTAAAATAGCTAAGTTATTATATTTTTTATTTACAGTTATACAGCCGCATCTAAATATCATATACTTTAAATTGAAAAAGGACACTTTCACACGGGAATCGAACCCAGGACCTTTGGCTTAGTACGCCATTGCTTTTACCACTGAGATATCCAGGAATTGTCCCTAGCTCAGGGTCATATTTTAAGGAAGAGTCTGTGATGGACGTGCGAAAATCGTCAGCTAAAAATATATTATCTTTTAATATCACGAGCCATCAGATAACTTAGCTTAGTTGGGCCATGTTCACTGGCCGGGAGGACTATAACGATAGTAGATAGATCTGCGGGTAGATATAAACTTGGACCCACATATTGTTTTTCCCTGCATTAGGTTAGGTTTGTTTGGGTTAGGTTAGGTTGGATTAGCTTAGAATTTTTGTGTTACTTACTATACATCACTTGATTGTCGCTCAGCTTGAGAAAACATTTGCAACCGTCCTAAATGCAACGCCACAATAGGCGAGACAGGGTAGTACATCATTACACCTTGTTTACAATCCCCAAAAAGTAAATCATAGTCCAACTGTAATTTGGGACTAACAATACCCTTTCAAACGGAGGTCATAACTGGTATAGTGTATACGAAGCCCAACAGTAATACGCTCGCAACTACTAGCATAGTTTCTCTCAATTTTATTTTCCTCGCCCATATCCCATTTAAATTTAAAAAAAAGAATCCATCACAAGGTGTTTACAATCTGTCAACCTCACGTATTCTCTACATCTTGGCCTGGCTCAATGATCGTTGAAGGGGCGATTCCGTGCAATATTCATCAGTCATTTGGGGCGGGTTTCTTTCACGCACGGGAGGGTGTTAGCGGTAGTGTGAAGCCGTCGCGTGCTGAACATGTGTCCAAGTCTCGCCAAATACACACACACATGCTCGTTAAACCGCCTTGATCAAGGGGCTACACACATCCCTAGTGAATGTGGTGAGGTTAAGCTTATTTACAAGTTATTATGAACAAGCATATATATATATACTTTAAGATTAGGTTTACATTAAAATTAAAATAATAGCCTGCTTCCGTTCTCTTATTGCTTAAGGCGTCACTTTCGCAATATACTGGACTGCCGATGACGAGGAGATTGGGGTTTGAATTCCGGTCAAGTGTACTGAGAGGGGGTACTTAAATGATTTTCCATACGCCACTGAAATGCGGATTCAAACCCTCTAAATTCAACATTACTCATCCAAAACATATATACGTAATTAGTACATGTGTGTATAACCTGAACGGATAGTAAGTCACAGTGACGCATAAGACAAAAAAAAACACCAGCCTATAGTGTAGCCAACTCTGTCTTATTTTAAAATGGACATCGTGTTTTACCTTTGAGGGGCGTTTTAATGCATAAGAATAGATCTAGGGACTCTTAGAATTGTCGGATCAGTATCTTGTCCTCCCCTCCCCCTCCGTTTATAACTCACATACACATACACACTCACACTTTCTCTCCTCTCATAAACATTGGGTTGTGTAACGACTGCATAATATATTATATTTCCCCATCAAGTTTCAAACATTCTGTTGTAATCAACAATGACGTCACATTAGTTATTTTTATGAAAAATAAAGTACATTCCTCTTTACTACGCTCTAAAGTATCCAACAAAAATGTAACTTCCTCCCGAAAAACACAGGAAATTCAGATTTTGTATTAAGAAAAGAGTGGCAGCCCTACATTTTTTTAACGCTCTGCATATTATACAAGCAATTTATATATGGTGTTAAATAAAACTTTAAAGCCCTTTATATAAAAATAGAATAAAATGGAAAGTCTTTGAGAATAAATGGGAAGCTGATACTTTTGCGTGCATACTTGTTAGATTTTTTTATTTAAGTTCACTTTTAAGTTTTACGGCATGTAAAGGATGGGCGGATGGCATGTTGAAGAAACATTTGTTCACGGGCACATGGTTTTAAGAAATGCTTCACTGATTTAATAATCCTTTCGCTTTCTCATTCGAGAGAAAGTATTGTATTCGTGATAATGTTCGACCTCTAGATTATGATGAATCTTTTATTTTAAGTTTCATATGTGTCCGAACGATAAAAGTGGAGTCTTCAATTCTTTCTGTTTGTCTCTCACTGGCCGCTGATCCAAAACGGTTTGATGGATTTTTTTCAAACTTGATATATAGACGTTATAGGGAGGGTTGTACCTTAGGACGTTTTTATCATTTCATCATAAACCTCAAATTAAGGATAGTTTACTTAGGAATGATTTTTTTAATTCCAGTTTTTTTGATAATGGCTCTAAATATTGTGTTTAAAATGGATGTATATTGGGAGTCTTTGGTCCCCCAAATAACACTGAATACTTGGTTTTTGGGTAAAAATTCGTGAAAGGGTAACTTACAGGGCGATGAGTGATTCTAGAAAATTTGAAATGTTTTGAAAATAGCTTTAACGATTGTGTTTTAATCGTAGAACTGGGAATTGTTTAACATTTCAAATAAAATTGTATTTTTTTTGACAGGGTGGGGAAAGATTTGTTTAGATGTGTGGTTTACTTAAGACTTTTTTTAAATAGATCTAGTGATTTAGATCAAAAAGGCTATATGTTAAGTTTTTATATTATAAATAGAAAGATATATTTATTTCTAAAAGAAATAAAATATACTAGTTTATTGATGACTGACTTTTGTAACATTTGAATTTTTTTAAATATCTAAGGATTTTGTTCAAAATTCTTATCGTGGGGACTATTTTACATGATCAAGGTATCTTTTTTTTAATAAATTAATTTAAGGGTAGTTTACTACAACAAATAACAGAAGATTTAAAGGTTTCCAAATTGGCCTCTAATATTGAGTTCAAAATGGATATATGGGAATAGTTTTTCATGCAAAATAAAAATACATTTTTATTTTTACAAATTAAAAAATAGTTTTAGGGTACTTAACAAATAACATATTTTTGAAAATTTGAAATTTGTTCAAAATATTTGAACAATTTTTTAAAATGTAGGCTATATATAAAAAGTGTTTATGATGTGTTTGTTTTTTTGAGGAAAGCTTACATAAGGGTAGTTAAGTGAAAACTTTTTTTTTTCTAAGCTGTAATGTAACTTACTTGCCCCTGAAAAGTATGTGAAAGCATTGACAATAATATCGTCCTAATTTTATAAACGTATTTAATTTTATTTAAATTATGTAGTATATTAAATGGCGCTTAAAGCACTTCTTCTTCTAAGAAGGCGAAAGCCACTGATCAGTGACGTCACGCACGTGACGTTAGCCGAGTCAATATGACAATATAAGATTTTTAAATAATAACTTCCTCTTCTGGAAAGTTCGAATAGAGATTTTATAATGTAACTTGAGTCATTTTCAGGCTCTAGAACCTCCTAGTAAAACCGAGATGTTTTTGTCTTGTATTTTAATTTTTTATAACACGACCTTCTCGAAGCTTCCATGAGCAATGGATATATACGAAGGATGGTACGATGTAAGGGCAGTACTGCTCACTACTCACTAGTCACTAGGCGTCCAGTCCTTGAACTACTCGGAACTTGAACTCCTGTCCGCGCTCGTACTATAGGCCGCGTATATATTTCGACGACATGATCTATTTTCTCTAGAAATAAACTGAGATTTAGAAATAAAAACATGTCAACATAATAAGTGTGTATTAATTATACAATAGTAAATCACCAATTACTCTTTAATTGGCGCTCGATCACGG
>CABFVZ010003325.1:20180-42865 GCA_902151445.1 Timema monikensis | reverse complement strand
GGGGGGTAAGAACAGGAAATAATGGTGCGGTAGATTGAAGTTTTCTTTTTTTTCTCCATCCTATATCCTAAGAAAATCCTTCCTCAAAATACCCTTGGCTCTTCTTTGAAAAATTCTCCTCCCCTCTCACCAATTTTCCCATCCTGAAAACCACCCTTAGGCACGTATACGTCGTACGATAAACTGTACAACGTAAGAGCTAGTGGTTCTGCGACAATATTGGAGATTAATCCATTCGCCTGGAAATTTACAAGATGAAAAGAGAGAAGATCGGGTGTTTTTTTATTATAAATATATTTTTATATATGTAAGCTTATTGTGTATTCTCTAGGGTATTTCTAGGGATGTCATTCCTGTTTCTAGAAACGTATCAAAGGATGTTTCTGGAAATACACAAGCTCGCTCGGGGAAAGCGTCGTCGGTAAAACGGCTCAACTAGCTTGACAGTCGTGGATATTTTATTCAGAAATATAAAGTAATACCTGAAGGGGCGTTGGCTGAACAAATTACACTCCCTACACTTCGAAGAAAATTAGAAAAAAAATATACAAAAACTAGAGATGTTTCAAATTCTTAATTTCTTTGTTTGAATTTTAATCTCAATTCTTTTAATTTCGATTCACTTTTCTCGACAATAACCATTTAAAGTTTTTCACATACATCCAACATCACAATAAAAATTATGATATTTATATATATACCGTTATGTAATTCATGTAAAAAATAGTAAATAAATCTTTTTTATTACGACCAACGGCCATGTTTGATTTGTGAAAGCTCACTAGAAGACAAAGAGGTCAAGTTGAGTATAGTTTCAATTTTTCGGTACTAAAGAGGGATAAGCAAATTAATAATACTGGTCACAATGAAAGATAACCTAATCTAATTCTAACTATTGCCATTTGATTTTAATAATACAACTTTCATTTCTTGGGGTTCGAGAGCTAAAACTAAAGGACTCGAACTTGGCATCCTTACTAAAAACTTAATAATACCCTAATAAATATAATAATATTGGAAGAAATAAATATATTATCCACATTGCCATCCTTTAACTAATAAGCTATGTGAGCTTGACTTAAACATATTTTATGAATAAAACACTAAGGACACGATAAGTATACCAGAGGTAACACGTCACACTTTGAATCGGGAGACCTGGTTTGTATCTCGATCGGTTACAATATTGGTTGGGAAGTGCGAAGCACTTGAGCCCAAGGTTTCTAAACATTGGGAAGCGCCCGAACTGATAGTAAGACGCGGTGCTAAGTATTCTAAACATTGGAAAGCGCCCGAACTGATAGTAAGACGCGGTGCTAAGTATTCTAAACATTGGGAAGTGCCCGAACTGATAGTAAGACGCGGTGCTAAGTATTCTAAACATCGGAAAGCGCCCGAACTGATAGTAAGACGCGGTGCCAAGTATTCTAAACATTGCGAATTGCCCGAACTGATAGTAAGACGCGGTGCTAAGTATTCTAAACATTGGGAAGCGCCCGAACTGATAGTAAGACGCGGTGCTAAGTATTCTAAACATCGGAAAGCGCCCGAACTGATAGTAAGACGCGGTGCCAAGTATTCTAAACATTGCGAAATGCCCGAACTGATAGTAAGACGTGGTGCTAAGTATTCTAAACATTGGGAATTGCCCGATATATACCGGTAACTAACTTTTTCAATATTTGCAGCCATTTGAAATCGCGTGATATCGCATAAAATCCTTTTATTGACTACGTTTAATGTCTAAATGTCAAAATATGATGATTGATTAATGAATTGTCTGGGAGGTGGAGAGTAGGTACACAAACATTGTTTAGTGTAGAAATGTTGGCATTTCTTGACTTTTCGGTCGCTAGCTTAGGTTGGTACAACCAATCGTGATTTATTATTCTTTCAGTCAATTGTTTAATTCGACATTGAAAATAAACATTTTGTGATATTTTCTCTAACTCACAAACGTTCTTAAAATAGTTGCAATTTTCTCTCTCTCTCTCTCTCTAAAGCTTGCATTATAATAATCCTTAATCACAGGTTCAGCCCGCAACATACATTTTGTGTTATGTTAGAATAAAAGTTTACAGAAAATTAAAAGGGACCGTAACACTTTGAGAATATTGGAAAAAAATGGTAAAATTTGCGAATGAAAAACAAAAGAAGGTGAAATTAAGGAAAATATTAATGATTCTATTGCAATTGGATTAAAGGGTGTGGTAAATAATATTTGATATAATTATAATGAGATTTATTCTTAAAATTGGCTTCTTTTTGCGCTCCGTGTCTTACTACTTGTTTGGGATGTAAGCATATTTAGAAATGATTAAGGTAGAAATTATAATAAATGTACCCGCATTGTGTAAAAACAACCTTCAGTAAGTAGAGTCGACCGGGGTTTGAACCCAGCTATCCATGTCGTAAATTAAGTCTGTTGCGAGAGTGACTGCTTAGACTATGTGACTACTGAAGCGGGTTTTAAGTTACTCTTCAATTATTTAGTTATTTTTTGATAAAATAAAATTCAAAATTTATTTCCTAACTAGCTTTATAAACTTATTAAAATAGTTTCCAAACAGTATTTTTATTCAGACTATTTTAAGTCATCAGCTTAAGACATGCACTTAAATATTTCAGAGGTACTTCTACGACAACTTTATATATANGAGAACACATTGAGTTGACTACATTATGTTTTACTGTGTGTGTATATATATATATATATATATATATATATATAAAGCGGCAAAATTAACGATGTAAATGTGTATAATAGCTGACCACCTCTATGAAAATATTATTGATCCACAACTGTAGGCAACTTACCCGCAACAGGTACTTCGTGACCTAAGGGGTTAGACTCGCGCTCCCCTTGGTTGCTGTTGATCAGGAGGCTGAGGTTCGTATCTTGTCTGGGGAGCGTTTTTCCACGTGGGGTTTTACCATATTCCTCTAAACCTACCTTCTTGTCAGTACCCTTTCATTAGATGATTAATAACACGTTAGTTAAAAATTGTACTGATTAAAAAACAATAGACGAGTGACTATGGTTCGAATACCAATGAGATAGAAACTTGTGTTCAATTTGTTGTGGAGGCAGTTGGGGTACAGTCAGAATGTCATTGGAAGAACCTTATATAACAGAAAAGTTACTAGATACGATTTCATGTATTCATATGTCAAGTACTTTGATAGTGTAATATGAAACAGTCACTATGATATATATTATAAATAACTATAAAAGAACACTAACAATAGGGTAAAACTTTATCAATTTTGGCCGCAAAAAGTATGTTTGCTTTTTTTTTGTTATTGAAAAGGCACTTTTTATATTTAAAAGAAAGATTGTATGAGTCATAGTTCATAAGGGTGCTTCCATTCGCTAACAGCTCCACTTGGGTGCTAGCACGTCTGTAAATAAACTAACGAAATGCTCTAGTTTACCACAAAACGTACTGTACGTAAGTACTTACATCCCGTACTTCTCATCCCTATAGTTATCATTATTATTATTGTTATTGTTATGTTCAATATCGAACATAGAATCAAAATAAAATGAATGTTGTTTTCTATTTCCGAGTATCTTCATGTTTGTCTGGAGCTCGAGGGTGGAAGGGAAAGGGGGGTTGATAAATGTTGGTTTCTTCTTGTTTTCGATTACACAGCAGTTTAGGGGGGAATGAACTGAGGAAGGAGGAATATACCTTTTTCTTCTCGTTGATTGGACTCCTAAAAGGAATTATGGTAGAGCTGTACTCGTCATTTCCTGTCTATCCCCAAAAGCGGTACGTGTAATTGTCAACAATTTCCGCGAGGTAACTACTTCATATTTTGTTTTATTTAAGGTTCCAATTAATGCCATAAAAATCATATTGGAATAGTTTTATTAGTTGTCTTGTTGTGATGTATTTACCAACACTGTGATATTAACACTGGGATATTTGCAAAGTAAAGGAATCAAACTTATATTAGAAACAAAATAACACAACATATAAATGTTTTTTTTAATATATCGTTTAATGTTAAACTTTGAAAGCACGGTTGCCACACGTATTGAAAACTCCTTTAAAAAAACTGGGATATTTGTAAATTTGGAATATTTAACTTAGCTGCAAACTTTAAATCGTTAAACTTTATATGGAAGAAAAAGAAATCTACTTACTAGTATTCTCAGACCCCCCATCTCCCCGCCCCCTTTTCCTCCCTATGAAATATTAGGTTGGATTAAGACCGCATTTCGATCAATGTTGGTCAAATTGTCCTTTTCTAAACCCTTATAGTAATCTATTTAATAATTTAAAACAATATTTCTCCATACCACTCTTTAAAATGTCTTGAAAAATAGGGATTCCTTATGGAAAACCTAGAAAAATAACAGATTTTGTATTTTTTAAATAGTGGCAGCCCTGTGAACTACAAATATCGATGGGATACACCTAATTTAGTTTTAAACTAGTTTTCCTAAACTAAGTTAAAACTATTTATTTTTTGCCGAGCTACCCGCCCTCTTAAAAGAATCATTCCCACACCACACAGCAAGGTCAGTCACATTCACCTCACCCACGTCTCGCTAAATGAATTATAAAAATGCGCCAAACTTTTTTTTATATTGTTCGTCTTTTGTCATTGAATGCCGAAAAAAAATTTGTTTGTATCCTAGTCATTCCTTGCATCAATTTAAGATAATTTAAGAAATAAGTTTTTGGTAGATCTCAAACTTATTTATTTTATAAAAAATAAATTTATACATATATTACATGCCTACAAATATATTCTTTATAAAATAAAAATAAAAATTTTAGAATAACCAAATAAATATTTATATTTATCAACCTAAATATATATGAACACGAGTATAAAGTCTGAACTTGAACATCTATATGTAGCATTTATGTTAAACTACATCTATTTTGAAATCCTTTTTTTGGTTTGTATGATACAAGCTCAATTCATAGTGAAGCACATACGAGATGCAAGCTTTATGCTAACTCCGGAAAAAATATTGTGTTCCGGGAGTGGAAATAGAAGAGCTCCTGAATGACGCTGCAACATCAGCTGGGTCGCTTTCTCACGGCTGCTGCCTCCTGGTGGCTGCCGCATGACTTATTCATATTCTCCTGCTTCACTTCGATAGATCGATATGTTCTCAGTCGAGCGAGAACATACACACAATCTGTGCATTATTAATGAGCCTGAAAGCTTACTTTGGCAGCCAGCGTGAAATAGCTCCTCCTGTATTTTACACTTTCCCCATACCTCCTAAATTGGCTTTTCAAAACTCCTCCTGAAGCTCTTAAGTGGACATTGGGTAGAGTTATGGCACGAACCGCTTGGGTGTGGACAAAAGACCACACGACGCGTCATTACCTCTCTAGCCGTTATTCTTTCTCATTGGTGACATTATACCGTGATCCTGTCTCAGTGCCACGACTTTATTGTGATCATTTCTCACGGCTTCCACTTCCCACTTCTTAGTGCACCACTTCATCGCGTACTACGCTCGCATGCAGTAGGACTCACTTTTAAAATAAGACAATAAAGCTTGACTTGGCTTCGAAGAAAAGGGGATGTGGGGACGTGTTTACAAAATATAATAGCACGCATTATAGAAACCTATAACATTAAGAGATAATAAAGTTAGGATTATCCTTAATGATATAAATACTACAAAGTAAATTAGTACTATCATTACTATGCGTAACCGGTCCTGTGGTGTATTGGTCAGTGTGTCTGGGTAGATTCCCGCCTGTTACCTCGGGTATTTTTCCCGAAAGGGGAATTACCCCAACAGTCACCAGGGTTTGGTTGGTTAGGCTAAAGTTAGGTTTAAGTGTTTCCACTAGTTCCACACCCTCAATATCCCTACCACCATCATTTCATCTCATCGGGACATGGAAAGAGGCTCTACGGAAAGGATGTACGATTAGTACATTCGGATGTCCCCTGGGTAACGGTATATTAGTACTGGCTAATCTTTCCACTGCTGGGCTTTGGTTGATACAGCCCAGACGTACTACAATAGTATTATTATTATTATTATTATTATTATCATTTCAATCCGTGAGCCTTTTCATAACTACGCGGCTTTATTCAATCATGTCACCTTAAAAAAACTACCTTAATTGACTGTCTATCACTTGGTTAAGCTCACATCCTAGCAATAAAACATATTTTTTTTTAGTTAAGTGATTATATATATTTTTTGTGCACCGCGTCTTATTATCCCTACGTATAATCATATTTACGCTGATTTGTTAGAGTTGAGTAAGCTAGAATTTATATTAAATGTACTGGCATTTGAATGGAGGGAAAATGGCTAACAGTTTAGGAAAAACCTCTATGCACCCGGGCGGTATTCGTGCCCTGACCTCCCCGTCATCGGCTGATAAGATCAGACCAGACGAGAACGTCACCTCGGTCCTCATGCTCACCAATGCGGGTCCATCCAAAATTAAGACGCTGTTACATTTCTATTTTAAAACAAACTGGATGTTATTACCTCTACTGAATATGAGTGCGCTAAAATTGTGTTTAGTCGCACATAAGATAAATATTAAAGCAAAAACATGGTTTAGTTTGAAACTATTTAAGGGGGCGAGTCATATGAGCTGTTCAGACGTAGAGTTGTCTTAATTGCTTCTTCACAAAATTCGTGCTATTTCAACGCTTATGTCTTTAAAAAATATATATATTTATGTTTCACATACTATTCTTTCCCTACTGTCCTTATCTATAAAAAATCTTACTTGCATAAAGTTGATGTTTACAACAACACCAACAAAATACAAGCCTCCGCTGGAGGTCAGAGAAAAGATATATAAACCACACATGACTGACCACGTGATGAAAGTGTTTTGATATCTTAAAATTTAATGAAAAACAAGTTTAACATAATTTTTTTTAAATGTAAAATACTAGGTTTATATTATTTTATGTTTATCTAATTATAATGTTAACCACAAAATACGTGCTTCGGTGGGCGCATGTTCTAAGAAGTTACTCATGCAATAGACTAGGTTGCTGATGACAGACAGTTAGGGGTTTTAATCCCGGTCTGGTGTATTGATGGTGGTATTTCCTAGTTTTACATTTTACCTCCACAAAAATGTGGTTAGACTTTATCTAAATTCAACCTTCCTCATCCCAAACTCATCATAGTAATTAATACAAATGTGTATAACCTGAACGCGGTGCTAAAAAAACTACGAAAGGTTGGCTTTAGTAATACTACTCAACCAAACAAGACATAACCTCAAATTGGTCAAAAGCAGTGTCGGCTCGTAGCTAAAATTAGTGGGGGTGCTGCTCCAGAAATTGTTTATCAAAAGGAAAAAAACTTGTATACAAAGAAAATTTATTCAGGAACTGATAAAATCTTAACAAAAAAAAAGGAATGTTTTACTTACTTTAACTTAAACTGTTACAGTTCAATTTTGATCTATTCATTTAAAAATGAAATACTTTCTTCTTGTTTTAATTTGCGCAAAAAGTTCAATAATTTTCTCCTTGATCTCTGGATGACAATTGAGGAAATTTTTCTCCATTGAAAAGTACTGCAAGCGCATTTAGTCTTTCTGTTAAATAAAAGAACCGAAAAAAAATGAATCAAATAGAATAGCTGGAAGCAGAATAATAATCTAATTCTACACTCTTTTACACTATATCACATTCAAGAATATGGTACACGGTTTTTAAGCACAACACATGCTAAGTAAAAAAAATCCTTCCACCATCACTCCAGAGCCGGCACTGCGAGAGCAACAGTGCTCTCTCTAGCCGACAGTCCCGCCTTCCTCCCCACCCTCCTCTTGTGTGCGCATGCGCACAACAGTCAAACACCACGTCGCTATCACTGCGAAGCGCACAGTTCCATACAAAGGTTTTTGTATATTTTTCATAAACTGGGGGATGGCTACTGAAGTACTGACGTTAAGCTTAAGGAATATATATTGTACTAGAAAAATAAAGAAAGAGTTAAAGAAAAAAGGACTCATTATATTAAATGTTAACGATAATATCAAGTGGAAATAGGGGGTGCTGTAATTCCGCCGTGCCTATACACGAGCCGCCACTGGCCGAAAGCCATGAGAAGCGAAAATGCATGATTTTCGTGAAGTGACGAATAGGAAAGACATGGGAGAGAAGCACTCTAATACCCCACCTCCCCCTCACTACTTCCCTCTTTCTCTCCTTGGACTTTCTAGTGGTAGAACCCAGACAGCGCTGATTGACAGGGTAATTAAAATATATATTGACAGGCTGGCCTGTGGTTGATCTGGGTCACATTTGGAACATAAGGTCCCCTATTTTATATCATAGGAGGGTAAGTAAATTAAATTCTAGTGGTCACATTGAGTTTGGTTTTTAAATAATGTTTTATATTTATAAATATAGTACAGTTTTTATTGTTTTTATCAAATAGTTTTACAGACTTTTACTCAACAGAACAAAACATGTTAAAAAAAACATCAATTCATGATGTCCATTTGTATTAATCCCTCAGTCCCCTCAACCTTCTTTCCACGCCTCATCCTATTACGAACCGCATTGATTAATTCCCAAACGCCCGACAGCTAATAACGTTTTTGCAAATAACGGTTAGTACACAACGTAAACAAACTACTTTTGAGATCATTTTTACCCCTTTAAATTTTTTTAAATATTATTTTGAATTTAAATTGCATGAATAAACTCATCTTAAACGTTTTGAGTACTACACCAAAATAATAAAGACACACCTAAAATGAAGTAATAGTGTTATCAGTTGGGTTTTTTCATGTACTTTGAATTAGAAGTCTATAGTTAAATTCAATGCTGTCGGTTGTTAAAAGTATTCCTATGTCGTAGTGGCAATCTGATATAATTTGATCTGTGCCAACTGGTAATATTTTATTAAACTGGTACGATTGGTGGATGAGACGTGGGTATAACTAAAACCTTATTTCTATAAGAAGCACACTTACGACATCCAACACTGATTTAAAATCGCTCACTGCCATTGGCATTGTATAAATAGGTTGTATTTTATTTATTAGTTAAAAAGTGAAGCGTGGGTTTGTTAGGAGAAACACAAGAGCAAGGTGAATGCGATTGGAATGGAATTGTGGAAAAACTTATGTGGACAGTCAGTAGCGAATGGGTGCTGAAGGAATGCTATTTGAGATGGAATACAATAAGTCAATGTGAAAGAAGTATATTGTGTTGGTTTGGGCGTGTTGAGAGGATGAGTGTGTATCGAGTGACGAAGCAAATATATGAAGGTAGAGTGTGTGGATCAAAATAAAGGGGTAGGCCACGTAATACGTGGCTAAATGTTGTAGACGAATGTGTGAAAATAGAAAATATTAAGAGTTTTAAGAATAAAAGAACATGTATGACTCAGTATATGGATATTGTTGAAGCGAAGGAAGAATGCAAGAATAGGGAAGTGTGGAGAAAGTTAGTGATGATGAATTCAGTTATATATCCCCCCCCGCCTTCCTAAACCTACACCCCTCTACCACCCTAAAATCAAATTAGCTGTCACTCAATCCCAAGGGCCCATAAGTTATTGACAGCTTCTTGCCTACCCCGTAAGGGAACGGTGGGATTGCATATGTATGCAATTAAAAAGTCAATCAAATAAATCATAAAAATCTTACACTGATGCTTCCTTATGAATTACTGTAAAACAGGTATCGTTATTTCATTAATTAAATGGACTAGTAATATAAATACTCTTTTAATATTTTTATTTCCGCCATTGTGGCAACATTAGTTTCCAGTTTTAAAATAACGGGTTTCCTATGAAAATCAAACTTTATGCCATGTTCTTATCGATACTACAGTATTAAGATTTTTTAATTTGAAGTTGAAATTTCTCCCCTAATTTCTCTTGGGATTTGGAGTTGATATTCTCCCTTGGTGATCAATTTAGACAGAATACATATTAATACTTTTATCGATAGTTCATTATATTCATAGAGGATAACAGTGGTTCACGCGGTATAAGACGTTAGTCACTCAAAATATGTCATTATTTTAAAAATCACGCCTTAGGAATTCAAATCACTTGATATGAGTAATTAAATGAAACATATTCTGATCGGCTGCCATATTGAATTGGCCATCGTTCGGCCTATTCTCAAAGAATATCCTTCCAAATTTCGTTAAAATTAGTACGTGAATTTGACAGTAATCGCGTAGCAAGGATCCGGACAGACAGAGGAAATGCCAAATGATCAAGTTAAAATAGAACTTCGTTTTGCTTGGTCAGTAAACGTTAAAATCTGTTCAAATTTGCTATTGTATTTATGTAGAGCACGTAAACATTATATATAAAATAAAATAAGCTCTTGTGTAAAGTTTCAAAAAATAAATGTCTCGATAAATAAAAGTTAATTTTATCGTTTCTGATCTCCGCAATAAGTCGAGATAAATTGCACCCATTTCGGTCCACGCTTTTTCCGACGGGCAGTTAGTGATGTGAAAAAAAAAGTGCAAATAAATACTTTATATCCTCATTTTTACGAGCCAACTATTCGTAAACCAAGATAAATCCCGTGGCATAACCACCGCGCATATGGAGGGGGCGGGAGGGAATGGTAGGCCCGTTTATTGTAACACATGGCATACAGCATACCGCCATTTTAAATCCGTGCAGAGAGGGATTTCATTTGTATAAATAAATGACCATATAGGCTCGCGTGATATGAAGTGTTATGGCCCTTTCGTTAAGGCCACCCGCTTAAGATCGTAATATCTCCTACTTCGGTGACGCACCTCGTGACAAATTATGGCCTTAATTGCTTGGTAGCCATTTTAATCACCGGGAGCTAAAATAAACTTAAGTTATCGCGACCACGTTTCTAACTGATCACAGTCACATTTAAAAATAAACTCTCTCGAGTGGTCGACGATTCGAAAATGTGAAGTTTGCGTGTGTTTTTTAATTTACACTTGATTTTTTTTCTGTGTTCTTATCACGAAGATAGAGATTAAATAAAGTGTAATATTCAATCAATGTCTTATGAATATTTAAAATCAACAATATCGGGAAACCTTAGCAATTTCTTACTAAGCTATTCAAGAAACCTCCCAAGAATTTTCGCAATAAGTTGATCATCTATGAACAATTTATTTTGTACCCACATCGGTGGTCGAATGGTCGATGGCGTCACTCTCGCAATAGACTGCACTACCAATTGCTGGGAGATCGAGGCTAGAATTCCGGTTGTGTGTACTGAGGGTGGTTTTTCCTTAACGGTTTCCCGCTCTTCCGCACGAATGCGGGTACACTTTCTCTAGCAGGGCTGCCACTATTTTATTGATACAAAACTACCCGTATTTCCCAGGTTTTCCGGATGAGATCCCCATTTTTCCGGACACTTTATTTAGAGAGTCTTATATAAAAATGAAATTTTACTTTTCATGCAACTATTTTGAAATCAGGCCATTGGTGTTAGAACAAGAGAATTTGATCTTGATGGGGAGATATATTCTTTCGTCACGCAACCCAAAGCTTCAAAGAGTAAGAAGGTGGGTTGGGAGGGGGAATATAAGCGATTTAAAGCAGGGGTCTTCAAAACACGGCCCGCTGGCTCTTAAAATATATACAATTATCTCAAGGGGAAAAAAATGACAAATACATAATATGTATATTTTACAAAATCAATCAATAAAATAAACACTTTTTTAATTTATCTTATCAACTAATTTTGTTTTATACTTAAAGAAAAGTTTTGCGTTTTAATACAAGTGTACTTTTAACCGGCAAATTACAACTATGATACATAGACAAAACAAACCGCTCTACCTCCTGATACGACAAATCTAAGAATAGGAAAAAACAACAGAGAACAGACTTCACGAGAAATCCTAATCCCTAGTGTGAATATAAGTGTATAAGAATGAATAATACTAATATTTTAATATGTATTCAATCCTAATATCGTGGGTGCAGTGTTCCGGCCCGCGAGTCAACAAGAGACACAAACTTTGGCCCTTGGACATAAAAAGTTAGAAGACTCTTGTTTTATTATTATTATTATTATTATTATTATTATTATTATTATTATTATTATTATTATTATTTAGCACCGCGTCTTTTGAACCGCTTGGGTTATATTCTTATGTACTAACTATGTCAATGTTTTAAGGGATTAAGGAGGTTTTCTTCATAAAATGTGTACCCCCATTTGCGTGGAGGAAGAGTGGAAAACCATTTTGGAAATAACTTCATTACACCCGGCCGAGATTCGAACTTCGATCTCCCCGTCATCGTCAGTCTAGTTTACCGCGGGAGTAGCGAGCTAGACCACGCGGCCACTGCATCGGGTGAGCTCCTGATTTAAAGAGTGCAGTTTGATGTTGAAAAAATCGCAATTATTTCAGTCTTATTTCTTGTAAAATTCCCTGTGTTTTTCAGGTGCGTTGCAACCCTACCTGGATTCCACCTTCCTAATCCTTGACCTGTTAGTTTAATTAAATACAGGTTTTCTTGACGAGTAGTAAGACGCAATGTAGTAGAATAATAACTTATTTTAAATTGTTGCTTATCATGTTTTTTTATAGATATGTATGAACTTGCAAAAAAAAAATTATTTATAATATAGATTTAATCCGGTTCTTTGCTAATAACATATTTTTAAATTCGACCTAACTCGGGCGTTTTTACTATCTTGCAAATGCTTTCATACACACATCCATATAAACTTTCGCCTTAAATAATGAGTGAAGTTATCCATTTTTCAAGAGATAGTCCTGGAAACTTGGTGGGTACAGCGTTGGTGCCTCAAGTTGAACATTTTGAGTTTTATTCTCTTGTACAGGAGCTATTTATATTAATAAATAGTTTAACCGAAAATTCCTTGCATACTTTTTTAATTTATTTGCTAACATTATTTTTGTAAACATTTAAAATATCTGTAACATTATGTATAAGTTTTAGAGAAGCAAAACATGCTTCTGATTTTCTGAGTTTTGTGAAAACTATTTTTAAAAGGGTAGGTAATTTATAACACTATTTAATCTAAAAATAATTATAACTAAACTTAGTATAATTTTTCTGTTTGTCAAACTCTACATTCTATTAAAATAAAGAATTTAAATTATTCTGAACTGTTTTATTCTGCATTTTTTTTACATTATCAGCCTTAAATATATTTCTACCAACATTCATTTACAATGTACACTAACTTCCATGCTATGCTCGTAAAATTAGCTTGCAACAGACACACTTTGTTCATCTACTTTTTTTTTTCAGGGAATCTAATAATGGCAAAACAATAACTTTATCCAACAAAAAACTTCTGGTCAGAACATCAATGTACGTTTTGGCTTTATTGTAATTATTTTTGATTCCTAGTTATCTCATTTTTTTTAAAATCTTTCTCGTTTAATGGAAATTGATTGTTTTAATTAAACAACTCAACTTTTCTGGTGAATTGACAAAATGGTGCATTATTCATGATTGATATAATTTGTCAACTCTACTAATACGATGGAAAACTATTATAAAGGATACGTGTCGAAATTAATCAATTACGCTTTAATAATACTTTTTTTTAAATAAATAACTATTAATTTGAGGGAATTATGTTCAAACCATAAACCTTAATCCATAGTGTGTTAGAATATTCTGATTAGTTACAATAATGATTCCAGGTCTTAATGCGTCAGTTTCAGACTAGACTGGATTACCGATGACGAAGGCGGTCAAGGTTCGAATCTCGTCTGGGTGAAATTAGTTTTCCCCGTCTTCTCTCCACGCTTCTAGTGCTCTTGCTCTAAACTAACCTCCTGTCCCCTAACAAGTAGATTAATCCTATAAATAACACATCTGTTTATTAAAACATTATTAAAGCAGTACACTTATTTGACTCAAAATAATTTGTTCCTTTCTCTCCTTGACACTACAAAGATACTTACATTTTTGCCCCATTGGGATTCGAAATAAAATTTAAATTTATCATATCGATTTGACTACTTAATGATTGATTGAATCCCCTGAGTATCTAAATGTTTCACGACTCTTAAAAACATTAGGATTGAATCCCGAACATCCAGCCAACTAAGCACATCTAGTAATATTACTAGATCTACTCTCACGTATTCATACGTCAAGTCATGTGATCTGTAGCTGTCACTTTTGATATATATTATCAATACCTATAAAATCCATTAATAACATATTATCAATGTTGACGGCAAAAATATGTTTTTTTACATTTATTTTTAAGTGTGAGAAACAAAAATTTAATCTCACGAATGACAAATATTACGAGATAAGATTTCGTGTATTCCGTTTTATTTTTACTTTTAAAAAAACTTGTACACACAACAAAACCATATCAACCGTAATCAACAATAAACAACTCTTCTTGCTCACAAAATACCAGTTTATCCAACTGTACGATGAAAATTAATAATATTCCACATTTAGGTTTATTCTAACAGAATTATAATTTAATTAACTACCCATCGCATATAACTGTAATTTCAAGTCAAAGCCTTTAGATTTAAATTCGAGATTAAAAAAATACTTTTCTTTTGAATCTCGCCATTATCATAGAATAAGATAACCTCTTAGTTTTTATATGTGTGGTTTTAATGTCTGCTGATGTTTTATTAGGCCTATAGTCTACGAATAGGATGGAGTTAGATAATTTGACAGACAAAAGATAACAGCACCATGAAAAAAAAACCTAGGTATTTAACGTGAACCTTCTGAACTGACTATATCAGCGCACGGCATATAAAATAACTTAACATTTAGAACAGACACAACACCCATCCCCCGTCCGTTAATTCACTAATATAATAATATAATAATATTAGCACCGCGTCTTACTACCCGTTCGGGTTATACGCTTTTAGTACTAATTACGCTAATGGATTAGGAATTGGGAAGGTTGAATTAGAGGAAGTTAACCCGCATTTGCGTGAAGGGAGAGTGGAAAACCATTTAGGAAAAACCACCCCCAGTTCACCCGACCGAGATTCGAACCTCGATCTACCCGTCCTCAGCGGTCGAGCTCAATACGACTAGTGCGTTAGCCAACTACGAAACCGAGGCGGATAATTCACTAATGATAATATTTTCTGCCATGACAGGAACCGAACCTAGTACCCGTAACTTAATGTCGAAACACTGCTCGTTCTTGTTTCACGCATATGTACAGTATTTATTAGGCTTTACCAATCTGTTAGTGAATATGAAAGTTGAATTTAGAGAAAGTGTACCCGCATCTTCGTGGAGGGAGATTTGGAAAAAAAAAATAGGGCAGTGGTTCTCAAACGAAAATTGAAAAATGATAAGGGAACCAAACGTGGTGGGGAATTTTCTAGGCGACTGGGAGAATTTCTTTTCCTTTCATCACCAGACATTTGTCATTTGGTAAAATTTTACTGTTGAGGTACATTAGACTATTACTCATGATCAAGGGATATAATCTAAACAAAAAGTTTGAAAACCACTCATTTGGGGTTGGATATCTAATTCCAAATACCCCTCGGGGGAGCCTTATGAGAATCCCAGATACCAAGTTATATTGCTAAAACAACTTTATTGGGTTTCATTGGGTCATGAGACGTTGACGTTTATCAAAATATCGAGTTCGACTTTTTTGACGATCACAATACTTTCTCTCTGAGGCGTTGAGAGAAAGTAAAAAGTTTGATAACCACTGATTTAGGTAAAACCAACCTCCGTACATCCGGCCGAGATATCCCCGTCATCGGCAATCCAATCTATTACCAAAGTGACGCCTTAGACCGCCCGATCAACGAAGCGGGTCAGACAATTTTAACGAACGAGATTGACACTTGAAAAAAAAAACGAACTAAAAAAACTAGAATTAAGAAAGACGTGTTTGAACTTCACGAAGTAAGAACAGTAGTAATAGAAACAAACAACAAAAGTTAGCGAAAGAGACGTTAGAGGAAGAAAAAGAAGATGCTGGAGAAAATTCCCAAGTTACTACCGGAGACTTGATGTTGGAGCAGGAAACGTGTCAGAGAGGTGATGTCCTAAGTTAGAGGGGAAAGGGGAGGGGTAACACCTCACTAGAGGGACACACGTCATAGACGTGGGACAAGTCACGTTGCGACGCCACAGTAAGACGTCACAATAAGGCATCATAGTAAGGATGTTTTCTTTTAACCCTTATTACTAGTTTGAACGTAGCTCAACAAAACATTTGTTTCAGAATTTTATTTTTGAGTATCTTAACACGCCTGGGCTCCTAGCACCTGGACCTCCTGATGATAGTGGACACTTATGTCACTCTTAAAGTGGGATGGGAAGTAACATGAGCTCAAGTCAGTTTTTTATGAGAAAAACCTCTTTTTTACCAAAATAAATAAAATAATTCTTCAGAATAAGCATTTTAATTTTCTAATTAAAGTAATTTAAACAGATTTTGAATATTTGTCAAGGACAAAGTGGCATTTGTACAGAAAATTTAAACTGGACACAAAAAAAAGTCTTGGTCAAATTTTACAATGACCATGAAGCAATACAAAAAATTTGAGATTATTATTATTATTATATGTAGAAAATTAAATTAGCTTTTTAACCACACCACTGACTCTATCTGAAAGTTTTAAAATTAGATATAACTTCATTTGCTCATGGGCCAAGGATTGTATTCGACACTTATCATTTTATAATTTTTTCTAGCACCGCGTCTTACTACCCGTTTGGGTTATACGCTTATGTATTAATTCCGATAATGGTATTAGGGAGGTTATATTTATAGGAAGCATAGAAACTGCGTGGAGGGAGAGTAAAAAACAATTTTTGGAAAAACCCTCATTACACCCGACTGATATTCGAACTTCAATCTCCCCGTCATCGGCAGTCAAGGCTACTGCGAGAGTAGCGTGTTAGACAGTGTGGCCACCAAAGCGGGCTATTTTACAGATGACTTAGATTAAGATATATTTAATATTACACACCTTTATCCACATATTGGTCACTTTAAGGTGGGAGTTCAGAGATCACGATAAAAAGGATGCGTTTTTACAATTTTTATAGCAACATTTTTTTTTTATTTTTTTTTTGCCAAAATAGTGGAAACATAGAATTTAATTTTTTTCAAATGGAGATATCAACAGTTGTTGAATATCTGTCTTGAGCATAGCGGCATTAGATGACACACTTTTTAAATGAAGATAAAAATTTGTCATTAAATTCCAGGACACCCCTGACAGATATTCAACAATCGTTGAGGTCATCAGATGAAGAAAATTAAACTGTGTGTTTCTACTGGAGCAATATTTGATTTATTTTGGTCAAAAATTATATAAAATCTGCACGAAAACTGCCCTTTGCTCACGTTTCCTACACTCCCGCCTTAACTTCCCTTTTAAAATTGTATTAGTAATTTTAATCTATGTTATTATTATTATTATTATTATTATTGTTGTTAGCGCCGCGTCTTACTAACCGCTCGGGTTATACGCACTTACGCTAATGTGTAATGGCAGGGTGATTGTGAGATGAAATTGAGAACCTACATTTTAACGTGGGATCCAAACCACGGTGGAGGCATGGCATTTTAATCTATATTAATAAATTGAAGAGTCTGTCTGTCATGAGCGTTGCGTGTTATCTACCACATACATAGGGCTGAAATGCTCAAAAATTAGTTACCCATGTGCACTCAAATGTTCACCTAAAAGCTGGAATTTTGAAATATTTATTAGAATTTGTTTTAACTGGTTAAGAGCCTAAAAAAAATTATAGAAATTTTAATGACAGTGAAAAGCTTTACTACTAAAGTTCAAACCATTTGTAATATATGCAGGCCTACCCGTTTGGTTGACCGCGTGGTCTTAGCGCTACCCTTGCAGTGGACTAGATTTCTGATGACGGGGAGATCGAGGTTCGAATCTCGGTCGGGTTTACTGAGTTTTTCAAACTAGGTTTTCACTCTTCCTCCACGCAAATGCGTGTATACTTCGTATGAATATAACCCTCCTCATCCCCAATACCTTTTGCGAATTTAGTACATAAGCGTATAACCCAAACAATTAGTAAAACATGGTGCTAAAAAAATAATAATGTAGTTTGTTGGCTAACAAACATTTATTCTCATGTCGCCATGATTTATAAATTTGTTAAATGCTGTGATTTATTTCTGATAAATAGTTTTTATGTATTATTAGTACGCCAAATGAGAAAAAAGGTTTAAACAATCTTATTGAGTTAAAAAGCGTAAAATTGCGTAGGAAGGGTAAAGAGCGTAAACTGGGTGTAGCGTATAAAATAGATATAATCTAAAAAGCGCACCAAAAGGGTAAAAATGGCAAAATGTCCACAAAATGTCGAAAAGGGCACTATTGAGCGAAAATAGTAAAAAAGGTAAAAGGTTAACGGGGTGAAAATGGTAACGATGGTTAAAAGTGTAAATAAGGCAAAAAAAGGGTTAAAAAAGTTATTACCCTAGGTAAAGAGGGTAAAAAGGTGTAACAAGTTCAAAAACAGTAAACTGGGCAAAGAGTTAAATGGTGTAAATGCTGTAAAAATAATTATAAATACATGCAACTATTTAACAACTAATTATTTATGCTGTGGCACTCTTCTTTCTTTTTTATTTTCACCAACAGACAAGAATTCAAAGTATTGAAGTTATTACTTAAATATTCAAAAGAAATATCAGCTTTTAAAACAAGTTGAGATTATATCTTTACTTTCTAAATTGTGTATTGGTCAGCCTACTTTCGCGTTTTGTATCACAATTCAAACCAACCCAACAAAGGATTAATATTTAAACATAATTTAAGATTTGGTTACGATTCTTTGTGATAATTTCATTTACTAAAAATAACCAAGCCACTTTATAAATTCCCTGTGCGAAGAGTGGGTACACCAATTAGATTTAACTATAACTATATATTTCACAGTAATTTAAAACTATTTTAGTTTAATAATTATATACATGACAGCTTTATACATTTAAAAAAGTTGGGAAGATTAATATCTTAATATGTGTGAGAGAAGTTCTTCACTTAGTTGTGTATCTTATAAAAATGTCACTTTAGTACAATCTGGGAAAAGTGGAAACGCGTGGGTTCCAAACGATATATGTATACTAACCCCAGTAAAATGGCAACCCCCCGAACATGGCCCAAAGCGTAGATAAAATTACTGGACCGGTCGGTCTATAAAACTACCGAACGAACTAACCCACTAATGAAACATTTGGTCGGATTGAATGAACGCTTTATGACACAGTCTTACAACTAATCAGATTGAGGGCCTTTTTTTTCTGTCTTGAAAAGTGTTTTGAGTAGCATACATAAGCATGTTTATGGTTACAGCTCTTATTTGTTTACTTGTAGTTCGTTAACCCCAATTACATTTACAAACTTGATTTCTTAATTTGAAATCCTCGACAGCCAAACCGCATTAATTATGTTTCATTGTGGTTCAACCGTTGAGAAATGTTATACCACGGAATGACATTTGTCAGGAACGTTTGTTTAATGTCGTTCTTATAATCGATAAAAGCCCCTTTTTGTTCCAAACTAAAATAAATGTTCGTATTACGATTACGTTTGTTTAAAACCTTCGTCCATTTTGTCAATACAAATCTTGTGTAGGAAGTCCTACTAAAGTGCTAATCACTGCTTAAAACTTCAAAGACTCGCCATTTTTACTTTTGCTCGACTCCTCGGAGATAAAAGTATTTTTATCATAAATTAATTGAACTTTGAGATTTTAATTTTAAAAAATATCGATGTTCATGAACCCCTGAAACCGAAAAAGTAATTTTAGTGATTCCGTCTGTCTTTCTCTCGGACTAGAGCCGAAACTATTTTACCGAATGGGTTAAAACTTGGTATCTAAGGTTTTCATAAGGTTACCCCGAGGGGTTTTCGGAATCAGACATCCAACCCTAAAATTAATGGTAGTTTACTGAAGGGCAGAAAGAGCATAAATAAGTACATTTCTATATTTTAAGATAAAAGAGAGATAAAGTTTAAGCGGTGATCCGTAGTTCTATCATTTATTTATCTTCTTTCTAAGCTTCATTGGAGGGGTAAGGGAATTTTTTTAAATTTTCGCGAATAATGGTCCTATCTATTTATACAGATGCATTTCAAAAGGAATGTCACTAATAAATGAAAGATGAACATTCTATTGAGCCTTAGCACCGTTTTTCACTTTTTCCCAAATGAAAGGCGGAGAGTGAGAAGCTTCAGGAAAGCTTCCATAGCATATTATGTTGGAGTTAATTTACTGACAGCAGTTTTATTAAATTTCCCTCCAAACTATATAGACTAAATGAGAACACATTTACGATTGTGTCTTACCATTTGTTTATCATTGTCTAGCTTGTGTCAAACTATTACTCATTTAATTCCATTTAAGCGGATGAACTGTTAGTTAAGTTAGCTTATTTTCCTCTAGTAATTTAGTGAATGAAGTACAGAAATTGTTGGTGATATCTCATAATATAATGTAATTAACGGGGGCATTAAGATATTTGAAATATTATAAAATAGTAATTTTTTTAATTAATTATATTTTTATTTAGTAGAGTGAGATTTTTCTTTAGTTTTGATTGTTTTATAATTGTTTATTTTTAATTATATGTGAAATAGTTATAGGTCCAGGATTTAGGTAAAAACAGTAGCTTCCGTCCAAAAGCTTGATTTCTTAAATAATCTCCAGATTTCCTCCTGTATGCGCAGTGGCTTATCTTTACAATAATGATTTGTTTACATCGCCATGGAAACCAGGATTTGTGTGTGATTGTATATAAATAAATAAAAAACTTACTTGGCTAACCATAATAACAATCATCACTTAAGTGACATGGCGAAACTAAGAGATAGTGTGCGCTGGGGTCATTTAAAAGTTATCAGCCTACTGCGGATGGCAAAAATAAACTATACGTTTTGCTTGAAATTAAACAAAAACTGTTATAGATTTATTGAAAGTTGTTTGCCTTTAACTAGTAAACTTTCAACTAGAAAATCGAGTAAGGCCTCATTCTATAAAAGTTATTTTTTCCCCAATAAAACGTTTTGACTACATTTTAGCGCGATAATCTGCAGCCATCCACTGGTGAATACCTAATATGTTCAGGCCTTCCCCTGTCTGCCGTTTCAGGTCGGAGGAGGTGTTCTCGTGGCTGCTGGAGGTGGTGGAGGACAGCTCAGACCTCTGGGACGGAGGACGCGTCGTCTGGAGTGTGCGTTACATCTTGGAGGGCTCTGAGGCGGCGGCGTTCCCCCGGCAGCACGCGCGACGAGGCGCCTCGCACCGCGCACACCAGCAGCGCGACGCCGCAGGCCATGCCGAAGAGGCGCGGAGGAAGCTCAGCGCCCGACTGGAGATCCAGAAGGACGACATTCAGGCGGTGCTGCCCATCTCCAAGGTCAGTGCTCAAGCACTTACAATAGTATTTTATTGTACTTAAGGTTGACCTCGGTGGCCATGGATTAAAATGCTCGCATGATAACCCGATGTTAGTGGGTTCAAACCCAGCCGAGTTTGACGGATTTTTATTTAGTGATAAAATACATAGCACAACTTTCTTCGGTTGGAAGTAAAGCCGTTGGTCCAATGTCGATTGTGGCATGTAAAAATAAAACCTTGGAAGACATTAGAGAAAAACTTCCCGGTAAAATTGTTAGGCTTTGTTTGCGCTCACTCCTAGAAATTCATTGTGGAAGGTAACGGAGCATCACACTTCCTGAACTCCTCTGGTACATAGGATTTCTACCAGAGGGTGCGGACAGCACTAAGCAACCGAAGGGCTGAGTGTATACTTAACTCCAGATGGATATAAATCACATCACAACCAACCTTTGGGTGTTTAACTTAAGAAGAAACACGTAAGAACCTTCTTCGGTGGTCGAATAGTCTAAAGCGTGATGAGGAGATTGGGATTTGGACTTGTGTTGGGTGTAATGAGGGTGATCTTTCCTAAGTGGTTTTCCACTGTCTCTCTCTCTATCTTTCTCTCTCTCCTCCCTCTCCCCCCCCACACACAAATGTGAGCATGCTTCCTATAATTTAAACCATACTCATCCTTAACTCAGTCGAGTAATTAGCACATACGTGTGTATCCCGAATGGGTAGTAAGACGTAATGCTAATTTTTACTTTCTAACACACAAAAGGGAGCTTATTAAGGGCTAATCTCACGAGCGATTAACCAGGACATTGACTACAGCATTACGCTATAATCAGGAAACGAATCGAAATTGCCGAGTTCTGCATTCTTCATTTGACAACATCGAAACTGGAGCCAGTTTGGTAGTTGTAATTTTAAATATTCATTTCTCAATTGTATTTTTAAATACGGTAAAATTATTGCACTTGATTCAATCTAACTTTTTTTTTTTAATAGAACACAGAATCCGCCCCACGATGAAATGCCTGGTTCGAGCTGTCTACCTAAACTAGGTGTTATCCGTGAGGTGAGAAGGGCTCTTAAGGCCGCCACGAGAATGTCAGCTCTTAAACTTCAGACCCCATTTTTGTGTTTCTTGACATTTTATCATAAAATACTTTGAAGAGTATTACTTCCCCTTCCGTTTCTTAAGGACACGGATCACTATATCTTTAATCTGGTAGTGAACCCGTTATCCTACTGTATAGTAATATTTTGTAAGATAGAAAGCAATCCAAAAACGGACTTCCTAACAAAATCAGGGTATACTCATAACGCGCATGTTCATTTTTTTTTTTTTTTT
>CABFVZ010003325.1:0-20100 GCA_902151445.1 Timema monikensis | reverse complement strand
TTTTTTTTTTTTTTTTTTTACTTTGCCCCTGGATAGGATTGTTTAATTTGTCTCGCACGAGAGGAGACTACTAGCGACCTCTATTCTGTGAGTACCATCTCCTCGACGCTCTCGGACAATACGGCCTCTTCCGGCCAACCTTACTTGGCATCTTAGTTGTGAGGCTTATTTTAGTAACTAGCGAGGATTTACAAAACTTGGGACAGACTCTTCCCACGGCTCGTTTGAAGATCTCTATTTGTGTGTGTCTGAAAGCAACAGCGGTCGTTCTACCCTCTACCTCAACTGTAACATTGGTTTCAAAATATATCCCAAGTGTGACGATTTAAATAACATTTGTTTGATTTGTTTGATTATTTTTAGCACCGCGTCTCACTACCCGTGTATGTTATACGCATACGTATTAATTACGCTAATGTGTTAAGGATGAGAGGTTGAATTTATAGGAAATGTACCCGTATTTGCGTGGAGAGAGGAAACTAATCCTTGTGCACCCGACCGTGATTCGAACCGTGATCTTCCCGTCATCGACAGTCCGGTCTTTTCGGAGATTGACGCCTTAGAGCTGGTTTATATAATATAGTTGTTTTGCTATTTAAAATAAATCTCAAACTTATTTATTTTACTATGACACTACCTTGTGTTCTTGTGGATTTTTTTAATTCAAAATTAATTTATCTTGTGCCACGTTTAAGCGCTACGATTAGTTTTCACATGTTTTCTATTTTGCAAAAAAAAAAAAAGTTAATAAATTACTCCCACCCACTATAAGAGGACTCCTAGATTTTTTTTATCGTCGTGTCTTACTCCCCGTTCGGGTTATACGCTTGACGCTATTGAGGTTAGGCTGGGAACGTATATTTGAGGAAATGTACCAGCAATTGCGTGGAGGGAGAGGATCAAGCTATTTTGGGAAAAAACACCCTCAATACACTCGACTGAGATTCGATCCTCGCTCTCCCCGTGTTCGGTGGTCTAATCTACTGCGAGAGTAAGTAGCGCCTTAGACCCTGTGGCCACCAAAATGGGAGACTCCTGGTTGACAGACATATAAACAGTAGGTCCTTAAGCTCTAAGTTACCCAACTTTGTTGACTACCTGAAAAATCCACAATTAAACAAATAAAAACATGTTGCCAGTCATTGAGGGCGTGGATATGTTTCCTTCTTGCGCGGTCAAAGTCCTGACGGAGCTGAGTTTAATTGGTTGGGAGAGAGGGTAAGGGACAGTTTTGAACTCAGTGGTCCATAGAGCACAAGATTGCAGACTCCGGGATCTGCCCCCTGTGCTCGTCCACCCCGCGCTATCTCCGCGACTAGGAAAACAGAACAGTAGAGAGTTCTCAAGAGTAAGCGTTCTTTATCCTTCTTTATCTGGTTCCTTCGTCCTTTCGCTTCTCCTTCAGACTGTTATGTCTGCTTATACTCCAAGTCATTCTCGTAGTACCAATTATTAACATTTCTCTCTCTTCTTCCAGTTCAATTGTCATAGAAATAATATTTTTATAAATTACAAACATAGTGTGTTCGATTGACAACATTTTAATTGGGGAATGCCAGGCCTCCATCGTGGTTCGGATTCCACGTTAAACTGTAGGTCCACCATTTCATCTCACAATCACCCTACCATTACACATTAGCATAAGTGCGTATAACCCGAGCGGGTAGTAAGACGCGGTGCTAAACATTTTAATATTATTACTATTACTAGCGTTATTTTATAGCTAGTTTCCTATAACGTGTGTTTTTAACCACGCGATTGTATTTAACGCGATCGGCGAAATAGGGACAGTTTATATATATATAGATATATATAACGCGGTCCCGAGATGTCTATGACGCGATTCCCGAAAGCGGGCCCCTGTGATTCCTCGCATCTATTGCGTTGCTCTCTCACCGCGCGAATGTTGGTTTATGTGATTCCCCGCGCTAGTACCATGTTTCTCCGCCACTAGTGCTGTAAGTTTAAAATCCTACACAATTGTTTTCCTCTTGACAGTTTGATTCATGCAATCAAGTTATTTTTTGATATCATTATTATTTTAAAAAAACATGATGTAAATAATATAAAATAGCCAAAATGAACAAAAAAAAAGTCAAAATATGAACGGAAAGTGATTTTTCATAGTTATTTTCAGCATATACTCTTCCCTAACCTTTCTTTTCCCATAACTAATATTTTCCATAACGCAACTACTTCCTTTATAACATTTAATAAAATGACAACTGCAGATCACATGAATTGAAGTGAAAGTAGATTAGTAACTTAACTAGCTGATAAATAAGGCTCTTCCCTTAAAAATTTAGTTATAGTTATTTAGATTTTCATGTATCGCCTTCATTTCTCGTTACTCATTGGTTTTTTTAAAACATTTTATAAAAACATCACTTTCTAGAGTGATGGTTGAAGTTACTTCAAGAGTTTGACCTTATAATAAATGTCGATGTATTTGTTAACTAATTATTGATATTCCTTAGAAATAAAGAATTATAGTTAGAAATAATAGTCTATGGCATGATTAAGAAAGAACATTAATTGTTCTGTAATAGACCTGGCTCTATTTATAACATTAAGGTGGGAGTGTAGGGAACGCGGGTTGAGGGCGGTATTTTTCCAATTTTTATATCAAAACTTTTTTTTTTGTCAAAATAAACAAAATATTTCTTCGGTATAAACATAGCCTAGTTTTATTTACATGGTGATTGCAACATTTGTTGAATATCTGTCACGCTGACAGTGGCATTAGATGAGAAACGTTTTAAATAAAGAGAAAAAGTTGTCATTAAACTCCCCCTAATTATGAAACAGCATTATATGAAATCACTGAAATAGCTTCTTTTTTCGCTTTCTGAACATTGTAACTAAGTCACATTTTCAATCAAAAAATGGTGCATTACATTTTGTCTGATTAAAAATATATCGAAATCAAATAGGTTTTTGTTATTCAAATCAATCCAATCGAGTTAATTTAATAAACACTAATAATGAAAATAATAGCCAATTGATACTTCATGCCTCGATTTTGGGTCGCCAGTCCAGGAAAATATTGTATTCAAGTTGCGATTAAAAAAAGATACGCCAGCACAGACCATTCGGCCACGGGAGCGGGGTCTCTCACTAGTTTGCCTCTCATTTCTCCTATTATTCCTTGAATTTCGCTCTACTTTTTTTTTTTTTGCTCCCAATATTTCTTCCGCCCACACGTCATTTCAAAATTCTATTGCTCCCCTCCCCCTACCATACTCCCTTTCCAGTNCCCCCCCCCCCTCCATCCATATTACCCATACCTCCTTCTCCTCTCTCCTCACACTTGATGCATCTAATGATGTGTGCATGATATGTGGACATTTTCTACCCAGTTTACATATTACGCTATCTGAACCTACATCCATCTTGTCTATCGTGAGTCACGAAATTGCAGTCAAGGGAGCAACAAATCTGGTATATTTTAAGATTAATAAACTTCTGTGTCAACCCTCCTCTAACCACCCATCCTCCCCTCTATCAATCCATTGAAAAATAGAGTTTAATATGTGGTTTAGGTAGATCATAGAGAACAATGGAAGTTTATAGTGAATTGAAGCGTTCACCAATCTTGTATTTAAATAATCACGTTTAACACAGGGGTACCCGCTTCGGTGAGCGAATGATCTATTCTCAGGCGTCACTCTCATGTTAGACTGACTTGCTGATGACGGGGAGATTCGGATTTGTTTCCCGTTCAGGTCTACTGAGCGTGTTTTTCCTCCTAAATGGTTTCCAACTCTTCTTCCACTCAAATGCGGATCCACTTCTTTTATACTCAACCTTCCCAAATCATAACCCATTAGAGTAATTAGTACTTAAGCGTATAACCCGGACGGGTAGATACGCGGTGAGTAAAAACAACATGGGTAGTTTACTAGCGGCTTAATATAAATGGTTTGGATGAGGAAGGTAGTTTTAGATAAAGTGCACTCATATAGCGTGACGAGAGAATGGGGAGACATATAACAATAATTCGCATTTTTGCATGTATTATTTATTTGAGGTATTTAACGTGCACTTTCTGAATAAATTATTATATCAGCACACGACCATTTCTATGAGCGAGAGCGAAAGGGCCTACCAAGTTTGTCGGGAAGGTATGTTCACATACCTTCTAGAGTTATTTTACATACCACACTCGACAAAGGATCAACGGCTTTACTTCCCCTTCTAAGGAAGTTGTGCTACGGATTTTTATCGTTGAAAAAAATTCCGTCAACCCCGGCTGGGTTTAAACCCACGAACATCAGATCCTGAGGCGAACACTTTACCCCACATATCACCGAGGTCAACCGCATGTTTAAAACCACTTTTAATGCACCCGACTGAGATTCAAACTTCGAACCCCTCATCATCGGAAATCAAGTACATTTCAAACTTTACTTGTAACAAGTAACCAGTGGTCACATTGGCTCCTTCCCACAAATGGCTGGTCCCACAGTCATATTAGCTGGCTTCTTTTTATGTATTTTTTTTTAGCACCGCGTCTTACTACCCGTTCGGGCTATACGCTTATATACTAATTACGCTAGTGGTTTTAAGGATGAGGAATATTATATTTATAGGAAGTGTACCCGAACTTACATGGAGGGAGAATGAAAACAATGTTGGAAAAATCACCTGACCTAGATTCGAACCTCGATCTCCCTGCCATTGGTAGTCTAGTCTACTGCGAGAGTAGCGCGTTTGAATCACGCGGCCACCGAAGCGGGTACCAGCTCAGATTGAAATACTTCGAATTGAATAAATAAACAACAAATTAGGCTCTTTGAGCTAACATTAGTGCTCGCTATCCTTCTTGTAGTTTCCAGGACCGTAAATATAATGTTACTGGTATAATGGATGGATGAGTGTGTGTACTTTATTTGGGCATTAGTTATAATAAATATTATGTACAGCCCCCGGCCAGTTCCCCAAGAACTTGCGGCGCTCAGTCGATGACAGGCTGAACACGCTCTAACGCGTCACTTTCGTTTTAAACTGGATACTGCTAACGGGGAGATCGGGGTTCGAATATCGGTAGGGTGCAACGAATTTAAAACAAAAATAGCTTTACACACCATCCTCATGCAAATGCGTATCCACTTCCTCTAAATTCAAACTTTCTCCATTCTAAATCTTCAGGGTAATTAGTACATATTATTCGTATAACCCGGACGGTTAGTAAGATGCCGTATAGTAAACTGTTTCCATCCCAGCGGCTGTGTGTGTTTTATTATTTGACTTTGTTTAGAACAGACACAAGACAACTTTTAACTTGTAATTACTGTCAAGACTGTTGTCTTCAATTAAAAGACCCCCCACTCACGTGAAAAGTCCTCCGAGGCGCGCAACTAGCGGCCCGCATGCCGCACGCGATGACAGTACCGTCGTCCCTCTCTTCTCGATGACTTGGACAAGGGAGGTACCGGCGTCCTGGTGGGGTAAGGGAGGAGGAATATGCGGGTTCCTCCCCAAGCTATACCCTCTGAGAAGGATGTGGGGAGGGGGTTCAGACTCTTGGTTACCACCAATTAACGTTATTTAGGTTGTTGGAGATGGGAATGTTTGTAACAAGCTGCAAGTAACGTCTCATGCGTCTGTTCACACATTCCTTCTAGAACTTCTCCTCGTGGCTGACAGCTCGATATAGATATAACAGACCCGCAATAGGAAGAGAGATAGAATTCCTTTAAATCTATAGTAGGATTATAGTAAGAAGGACCTTTAGAAAATTAATACTTTTTTGTAGTCAACATAGGAGTCGACCCAGTTTTTAATAAACTATTAAATAAAAGTATCTAAAATTTCAAAATTCCAACTTTGAGGTTCACATGTTCGTGCAGAGGGGTTACTAAATTTTAAAATTTCACCCCTTATCGTGTGATAGATATCACGCAATGTTCATGACAGACAAACATATTCTTAATTTTATTAAAATATGTGAGAGATTAAATTGCTGCAACACACTTCCTTAAAAAATAATTTTGAAACTTATATTTTAAATGTTATTTGTTTCTACAACTTTACCTACCGTAGTTTCAAGTATGAAATCAATTTTTTTTATTTCCTTAAAAAAATATAATTTATCGATAAACACAAAGACTGGTGAACTAAAAAGGCAGATAAAAAAACTAACTAAAAATATCGCATGTTTTTTCCCTGGTACATGATCATTTGTTTTTATTTATTTACATGTCGAATCGTTATCCTTCAAATTAGCGTCTTGTGCGCGCGCGCGTGCACACACACACACACACTAGTCACTTATCATCCCCTCCCTCCCTTCATCAATATCCGAGGTTGTCCGCCTGATATAAACCCAATATTTGCCCCTACATACCGCTCGAATTAACAAGTCGGAATGGTTACCGCTTACGGACAGAAAAAAAAACTTCACCAAAACTTTGCCTTAACACCCCCTACCCCCTCTCTTACTTCACCAACCATGTAAATTGTGTTACTACACGGCGGATGTTTTTAGAACGGTTGATACATTTGTTTGTTTGGTTATACGTCCTCGCTTTATTTAAGGAATGGGTTGGGCGCCATAACTTTGTGTATTGCAGAATTTATGGTAATCCTATAAGCATGTGTTGTAACTGGCCGAATATAATACTAGTTTACAACTTGTTCTTGAATAGTCCTCTCCCCCCCCCCTCCTCCCTCAAGTCACCCATATAAAAAAAGTTGGTGAACTTTTATTTGTTACTTTTTTTTAACCATCGCGTCTACTACCGGTTTAGGTTATAAGCAAATAATTACTCTAATGGGGTAGGAATGAAGAAGGAAGCATTTTAAATGCAATCTACTCACATTTGCATGGAAGGAGAGTGAGAAACTATTTAGGAAAAAAAACACCCAGTAGACCCGATCGAGATTCAAACCCCATTATCCCCGTCTTCATCAAGATATTCTTACACGATAGTGACGCCTTATTGACCCCCTCAGATGGAGATGTAGGAAACGTGAAGAAAGGTCAGTGTTAACGCTGTTTTTATAACAAATTTTTTTTTGTCAAAATAAATTATTATTATTATTATTATTATTATTATTATTATTATTATTATTATTATTATTAGCACCGCGTCTTACTACCCGTTCGGGTTATACGCATTTACGCTAATGTGTAATGGTAGGGTGATTGTGAGATGAAATGAAGGACCTACAGTTTAACGTGGAATCCGAACCACGGTGGCGGCCTGGCATTCCCCACATTCACAAGATGTCTTGTCAGAGGTGAAGGAAGGGTTTGGTAATCAAAAATAAATAAAATATTTCTTCAGTAGAAAAATAAGAGTTCAATTTCCTTCACACGGTGATATCAACAACCGTTGTTGAATATATGTTAAGGGTGTCTTGGAATTTAATGACAACTTTTTGTCTTACTCTAAAAGATTTTTCATCTAATGATGCCATGTTCATGGCAGATATTCAACAACTGTTGAGTTCACCATATGAAGAAAACTAAACCATGTTTCTACTCGAGAATTATTTATTTATTTTGGTCAAAAAATGTTTTGTTATAAAAAAAACTGCAAAACACTGCTCTTTAACGTGTTCCCTACCCTCCGCCCCCTTATAACACGGGGAAATTAAATAAATACACTTTTTGCAAATGTATATATATATATATATATATATAGAGAGAGAGAGAGAGAGAGAGAGAGAGAGATAAATATTTTATTATTTAGTCCCCAAATGTATTCCTTGACTTATGTTTGTATAAAACCTACTTAGAGTTGTTTTTATTCCTTTGTAAAAATTTACAGAATAAACTTATAGTTAAAAAGTTGCTTCTTTTTATTTAACTGAGCACCCTTGCGTAATACCATCCATTAGGCGGCCATTTTGAAAGAAATAGAACTTTTGAATATTTCATTAGTCAACCAACCGCGCACCCATCATTTTATTATGAACAAGACGCGCGAGGAACAGTCGTCTTTTTTTTTTTTTTCTTTTAAGTTTACAAACTCTTAAAAATAAAGTGTACGGACGGAGATTAGCTATTGTAAGATGGAACCTTGAGTCGGAATGGTGACGTCACGGGAAATTCTTGGGACAGTTGCGAGCGGTTTGAACTTTTCATATAAATACAGCGCTATGATGACCCAGGCTAAAAACATCCCGATTCAACATTCTTGCTTTTCCAAGACACTGTATTTGTAGAGTAAGCCTTCAATTTCCAAATAGATATTAATAATAAATAACAAAAGTGACATCTGCAGGGCAGTGTATAGCTATAATCTATAAATAGTGATTCATTGATTTCATACAACTACAATTCACGAGCTATATTATTATTATTATTATTATTAGCACCTTGTCTTACTACCCGTTCGAGTTATACGCACTTACGCTAATGTGTAATGATAGGGTGATTGTGAGATGAAATGGAGGACATACAGTTTAACGTGGGATCCGAACCACTGGTGGAGGCCTGGCATTCCCCACATTCACAAGATGTCTTGTCAGAGGTGAAGGAAGGGTTTGGTGATCAGATAAATCTGTGCCGGGACAGAGGATTGAACCCCGGACCCCCAGTACAGAAGTCTGACACCTTACCCCTGGACCGACAGCTCACCGATTAAAGTAAAATAATTAATGTATGAGGCTGAAATTTAGTGTAATAACTAGGCATTTATATGAGGTGTATGTAATGGAATATTACGATATAATATTATTAATATTATAAGTATTGCATTATGTACATCTCATATTAATATATAATTTACACTAAATTTCAGCCTCATACATTAATTACTTTACCTTAACAATGGTACGTAAAAAACATAAAATAAGTTTGACTCCTTATAATTCGTGAACTGTAATGATTTGAAAACATTGAATCAATCTACATAATATCTTGTTCCGAATTATTCTCGTGTTTAAAAATTGCACACCAAACACTCCAAACCGTATTAACTGAGTGATCTGTCTGAAAGTGCAACATTACACAGGGATTGTATATCTTTAAAAGAAGATGCCATCCATACCCATACCCAACTACTCCTACCCTCTGAACGATCGCCCTATAAATGGGTAATATCCGGTTTAATCGTCCGTGGGATGGCCTTTTAAGAACGAGTAACAGTATTTTTCAAAGATACCTAATAATTCTCTTTAAATAATAATAATAAACATAGAAAGGAATTGGACCCTTGGATAGTTAAGGAAATTCTAGATTAGTTTTTTTTCAAACCTGAGTTTTCAAATTGGGAATGGGTTTGTTTTAGAATTCTAAAACAACTTACTAGTGGTTCAGCTCCAACATAACCATAGGGCAAACCTTACAACCATACCCGGGAACCATTAAATTTAACAATGAGCTTAATCAATGAATCTTATAACGTATAAATCATAACAAAAAAAAAAGTTTAACGTTTAGTTACTATTTTCATTTTTAATATTCTTTCTTTCGTTTATCTTCTTTTTTTAAACTTCTGTGATTCGAATTAGAGATTCGGGACTCGTAGGTAAAATGAATATTCGGATTCAGAGAATAGGGGATTTGACCCAAATATTATAGTAAAAATAATAATAATAAAACCTCACGCTGATTGAACGAGCAGGTATGCGTACACCTCGCGTGATGGTTCTAACGCGCGGGAGTGAATTGGCCACGCACGTCGTGTTATAAATCACCAGGCCAGATCTTGATGAAAGAGAAGGGTAGGCAAGAGGAGAGGAGGGGATTCTACTCAAGGCTCGCGGTCGACGTCAACGTTCGGGGCACGGAAGCAGTGATAGGACGATCACGAAGATCGAGGGGTGTGGTGGGGGTGAAGGCGAGGGAGTGCCCTCACGGAAAAACGAGCATCTGTTTAAATCATCTCACACACACACATATTTCGGTCTAAAAAGACTAGGCCGCGTCTTTGTTTAAGTAATTAGTCCGCGGAATGATTCACAGAGCTCTTACTGTTCATGAAATATTAATGACCTAGTTTGTAAATTGGGGTCGTAATGCATTGCGATGCACACTAAAGAATATACTATCGTAAAGGCTGTGATTAATAGGCTGAATACACTATCAGCCGCGACAGTGGGCACGTGGACTATCAGCCTCGTCTAGTCTAGTTTTGCCGGTGATGGAGAGGTCAGGGTTCGAATACGAACACTGTGTTATTTTATTTACGCCTCATCAGCGTGAGCTGCTCTGCTAAAGTTCAACTCGTCTTTCTGCTTCATCCCCGCTCTGCCTTAAGTCATCGGCGTGGGATAATCTAACTCAAATCAGTGCGCATGCGCTGTGAAGCCAGAAGCAATCAGTCAGCCTCGTTTTTGTGAGGAGATTTTAACCAACCAGTTTTTATGTGAAGTGTGTGTGTGTGTGTTTATATGTGTGCATGACATTACATTGTAATATACTGTGTCATGGCACAAAATTATAATTTGAAAACATCCACTTTGCTTTGCAATGCAATGCATCATGGATCAACATACAGCGTGTGAATTGCTGCGACACTCAAGCAGATTCTGCTATTTTTGACGAACATGTGAATCAAGCTTAGTAATCACGGCGCTTCAATTGTTATTTTTTCACCGCGTCTTACTACCCGTTGTTCATACGTACATATATTACTTACGCAAATTTACGTGCTACTGTGGGTTCACACATTCGCCAAAAAGCAAGCGCAAAACAGAAACGTGGTCACGCGACGAGTTTTAAGCCAATCACAAGACGTCCGCTTCACCGGCGCAAACTGTTCCGGTAAAACTCAACTCATCCCTACTTAGTCCGCTCTGCCTGAGATTTTCGGCACGGGATAACCAATCAAATCTCGGAACCAACCATCTGACCAACCAACCAACCATTTGACAACGCGTGCGCTATACAACTTCGTTGGGCCGTTGTGAGGAGATTTGAAATAACTCGTTAATATAAAGCGTGTGTGTCGATGTTTTGGATTGTGCCACGACACAGCGTTATATTTTGAAAACATCCTTCAGGAGATTGATCTAAAATATATGTATATCCACCATAAAATAAAATATGTTGATAGATAATCAGCTGTTTTAAGTGAGCGTTGCAATGCATCATAGGTCTACATACAGCGTGTGAATCAAGCTTTAGTGTAAGACACCAAACAGGCGCCTTAGCTACTCGTTTTGGTGGGAAAGAGCACACTTCAAACGGAATCCAAAATTGCACTTATCGAGTGGTCTCTATACTAATAAATAAATATATTCCTCTATTCAAGAGAAATGTTACATATAAAACGCAGTGAGAAAAAAAAGTTTTATTCCCTCCTTCCACTCCTCCATTTCGGCACATAAGCTACATTCACATTTTCATGGTAAGGACCTTTTTATAAAATACAAAATTTTCTAACTATTGTTTTATCAATATTGCCGCGCGCCTTAAAAAACTGGGGGAAACAGGAAAACACGTGTAATTGTTTGCGTTTCGGGGGGAAACAAACGGGAAAACACAGGAACATTTTCAAAATCCAGTAAAAATTCTAAAATGTTTGTTAATTTGAGGCGTTTAACATAAAACTTCTAATAGTAGGTCATTGGATAGATTAAAAAGTGAACTTAAGAATTAAGCACGCTGACTCACACATGTCTTACTACCCATTTAAAAAGGGTTGTGAAATGACAGAAGATGTATTTACCCACCAATCTTAAATCCTCCTGTTTTAAACATAAGTCACTTGTTCAGTTTTATAAGAAATGAAATTTTATTACTCTTTTCTTCAATACAAGCTGCCTGAAAAAATGGGAGTTTCTTTTGAAAAATCTGGAAAAGACAGGGAATTTTGTACCAAGAAAATATTGGCAACCCTGATTAGTGATACTTTATATGAATTGTTTATAATATCTTTAGTAAGTTATAGACTATTCCTAGATCATATGGCCTGATTTATGAATTTTTCCAGCTCCCTCTTCGGTGGCCACACGGTATAACGGTCTACTCTCGCAGTAGACTAGACTGCCGATGGCAGGGAGATTGAGGTTCATATCTCGGTCGGTTGTACTAATGGTGGTTTTTCTTTAATGGTTTTCTCCTCTCTTTCCATGTAAATGCGGTTACACCTCATCTAAATATAGCCTTCCTATTCCCTACAACCATTAGCGTGATTATTACATAAACCTATAACTCTAACAGGTAGTAAGACGCGGTGTTAAAAGAAAAAAAACTTAGTTCACTCTCAGATAATGCCCTTTCTATGAAAATTGGACTGTACTTTATTGCTACTGGTATTGGGGGTATTACCTAGTCACAGCCTCGCTAGCCCTACACTAGCGGCTTGCCTCATTTTCGCACACGACCCTCAATGTGTTGGTGTCTGTAAGGTCACTATTCCTGGAATCTCTTCGCTCGAAGCAGGTTAATCAGGGCTGCCAATATCCCTGGATCAGAGTCTGAGCTCGCCTTGAACGGTTGAGTAGGCGGGCTGCCTACTCCAGCTACCGCAGGAGGATCAAAACACCCATCACGTATCAGTCACGGCATGAATTACATGAACGGTTATCATCAGAGGTCGAATTTTGATTAACTAAAAATTATTTTTTTAAATAACCTATAAAATGACCTAAAGATATTAACAAAAACTCTTAAGCAATGCGCATGACTAAATCAAACACTCACTTTACAAATGTGAAATGCAATGAAAAGCCTTTAGCAACTAAACTCTCGTCAATCTCCTAAATATAATATTGATTTACAAACACCTGCTTCAGAAGTAAAAGCTACCCCCTTTCAACACAACTCTCTCCAGCTTACAGTAGTTGCAGTGTCTCTTCAGTAATGTTGATTTTGCGATAATACAAGCAAAGGGGACACAAAGTTCATAATCTTCTCATTCCGACTATTGTGTGTTGATATAATTTTTGTTTGAACATTTATGCGTTTTTAAAATAGTGATAGTATTTAAAAATATACTTATTTAACATGAATGCCTTGAATCAAGAAAATATTAAGAGGCGTTCAAGTGTTACGTAAGCACCTGAAAGGGGGGAGGGTGTTTGAGCTTTGCTTATTTTTGCTGACAAAAGAATAAGGGGGTCAGAACAATGCTTACGTAAGACAGAGAAAGAAGGGCAAAATTGAGTGAAGGCGCATCGCAATCCGCTTGGACTTCGGGCAGAAAGAAGATGCTGAGTGGCTAAACGAGGAAGACCGAAGAGGTGGAGAAGCTCCGTGCAAAGTGCAGACGATATTTGAATTCACGACACGATCGCGCGAGTCGGCCACAATTTTAAGTTCTTGCAGGATGAATCCGGGCGGCATCATGTTTATCGCGGTCAAATACTCGAAAATCCTAAAACATAACTCACCCTTTCTCGTAAACTACTTGGCCAATCAGAGTAGGGGTTTCTTTTTCAGAATTTGTTATAAAAACCTTTAAAGACATGAATGGAGGAATGAGTCATATATCAAAATAACATTCACTTCATGATGATCATTTCGTACACTTATACAAACTATATATCTCAATTCGGAAAAAACTTTTAAACAGAGTGAAAATAAGTCTGCAGAAAAAACCTCATTGTAGTTCTTTCATTAGAAAACAATTTTTCAAAGCAAATCAATTGGGATATGGGAATTTTAATAATCTCTTAATGTCGTTTAAGGTTTTTGTAACAAATTCTGAAAAAACTACTGTGATTGTTCAAGTAGTTTACAAGAAACGATGAGTTTTAGGATTTTCGAGTATTTGATCGCGGTAAACATGATGGATGCCGTTCAGATTTTACCCGCAAGAACTTACGAAGTCATCACGAGTCGCGCCACCAGTACTTCCGCACATAGCCTATAGAAGTAAGCCAAAGCTTGAGTGATCTACCCCTCCTCCCCCCTTCATGCCCACAAATAGAAACATTATAATTGAAGGTGTTGACACGTGGATTCAAGGACCTTGATCATCGGATTAAATGGCGTTTAGGGTGTTTGTTTTTTATAAATATAATATTCATGTATTCACTAATAATACTTTTTTATAACTTCAATTAAAAGTAAATTAAAATTTTAAACTTTTATAGTGTTATAACTTGTTTCTATTTTAACTGTTCAATCAATTTAAACTCATTGTATACCAAGTATTAATTGTCGATTATTTTGCAATATTTATTTACGCCTCTTTAATAATAATTACCAGTAATTTATAATTTCATTAATTTGTTATCATGGTCTTACTGCCTGTTCAGGCTATAAGCAAAATTGCATGTAAAAAAGAATCTTTATTCCTGTGAGCAAATTAAAAACGTTGATAAATCTGTAATATGTCCTGAAAATTAAATACATATTATTTTTATTTTTAATATTATTTATTTTTGAAAGAGATATTTTTTTGGTCTTTAGTATACGGCTATCAACTTTTAAACACATACATATTTTATTTATTTTTTCCCCATTTGACTTCAGCTAAGCATTTATTGAAACGTTTCGATAGACTAGCTGTAAATTTTGATATCTGACCGTACTGATGGCATCACATAAAATCTAAATGCAGCCGGGTTTGTCATTATTTGTGGAATCGGTAAACACGTTAGCAGATTGAAATTTGCCTTTGGTTGGGGGAAGTTGTAGCTTGAAAAAATAAAAACACTTCTCTTGTTATATACGCTTCATTCTATCCCCGGACGCAGTAGGTAAAGCTTCAAAAGTCGTTTTTAACTATTCATGAGAACGCTCGTTTGGTGCATATGCAGAAAACAGTTTCATTATTAACCTCATACTGGTGAAGACTTCGCCCCCATACACCACCTTATCATCCCTCAGGTCCATTGTGGTTAGCCGCGTCACTCCCGCACCGCAATGAGCCCCCTCCCCCTAGGTTATAGGGTAAACCGGGGTAATGTAAGACACACTTGTGTCCGCCGACTGAGGTAATACAATAAACTAGCGCCCCAGGTCACGTTAGTGGTAAGTTGGCCCTTGAGGAAGGAAGGGTTTTGTGCTGACCGCCTCTGTGGACTCCCCTCCCCCCTTTTCCCATTTCTTTCTCATCCCCCACACCACTACACTGTTGTTGGCTTGGACCATCTGAGCATGAATAATAATAAGACAAGGTCCCCCCTCGATCTTCTTGTATATTTTAGTCTACATGTTTAGAGGGACTGCGGCCGGACAATACAATTTCCGGATATTCCCAAACACAATTTGTTGTGTATATTTTGTATATAACCTATTTATAATAAACTTTTTAGAATTGTTAGTGTTTTATTGTTTTTTACATTCTAAAAAATAAAAGTTTGATGTACTTGATCTGTATAGATTTATGTGATTTTTTTTCTTAAATATCAAATTTTACATTCACATAAAATGATTCTATAATCTTGGTGAGGACCTAAGCTTTAAATAACATGAAAAAAAAAGTCTACAGTTTGTGCGTTTTCCAAAAATAATAAATCATTTTAAAACCATTTTGATAAACGCCGTTTTCGTTTAGGAAACAACTCTTTATTTTACTCATTTAGTTCTCACAATCCATAACGCTTTGACCAGAGGTGCCCAAAATTTTGATTCCATTTTTAGGGTGATAGCAATATAATAGTATAATCAAATGTTACCAATTTTGGCTGAAAAATAATATTCTTGTATACTCTAAAAGGCCCTTCTTATGAAACTCGGACTGTACAAAAGTAAACAAAAGGGTCACACTACCGTGCGAGATGCTGTCAGTCCCGATGACGCCAACAAGAGAGACATTATCAACGAGGATACCCCATTACGTCAACAAGCAAGACATTATCAACGAAACTAATTCATTGGAGCGGAATGTTTTGAAACTTGGAAAAAAAAAATTAAGCCGGTGCGCTTTGAATTTAACTGACCGCATTGTTGGATGTGGTCACGGCTGGGTTTCACTTCTATTGTTCTTGTCGGACAAGTCCATTACTCGGTTAAAACATTACCAATTAAAGTCCGCTATTACAAAGCGATCCGCTATTCATTGGGTTCATTGGGACTAACTCCCCCATCTATGTAGCTTTTAAAATGTCGACAATGCTTGAGCCTTTACTCTCTTGTACGTTGAAAGTACTGGACTGGAATCGTGAAAAAGTCAATTATTATTGACGGGGCAAAGTGAAGTTCTTTTTTACTTGGCCTTTCGTATGTCTCTTATTTTTGCTACGTGATAACTGTCATATTCGTGAACCAATTATAACGGAATTTGGCAAGTATAATCTTTTAAACTAGACCGAACGATGTATTTATCCTTCGTTTACCCTGAACGGTAGCAAAACTTACCTGGCATGGTTCCATTATGACGCACCTTATAATATAGGGCCATAGTATAGTCGCGTCAAGGTAAAACAGCTTCCTTTCAGGGTAAACTGAGTGTACTTGGTTTATAAAGATGGCTATCCGTTTCAAGATGGCGGCCATTCAAAAATCTGTATTTCTGTTGGTTCCGCGATAGCTGTTAGACGAGTGAACCCATTTTAACGAAATTCGGCAGGTACAATCTTTGAACCCAAGCTAAAAATGAATAAACCTTTTTTTTATCTGACTATCCGTTTCAAGATGGCGGCCACTCGAAGATATGTGTATTCCGCGATAACTGTTAAATGCGTGGAAAAATTTTTACGAAATTTGTAGGGTCATTCTTTGAACGTTGTCTGTACAGTCTATAGTTTTTTTAGTTTCAATATGACGGCTGATCAAATGACTTTTCGTTAAATAGCTCATCTCAAGTGATTTAAATTTTATTCTAAGCAATCTAGAGTGTATTAACTTAAATATTGACATATTTTGTGGTAATGAAGTCTTTAACCGCGTAAATCACGATGTTTCTCTACTAAGACAATATACTATTGAATATAACAGTATGACCAGCAAAACTATGTTTTAAAAATTCCCTTACCTTTCCAGGTTTTCCAGAGCCAATTTCCAACTTTTCCCGTCCCTATGTGCTTACAAACATTATTTTATTAAGATCGCAACTTAATGTAATAATATTTCTAGACACATACACAATCTGAAATTGTGTCACGTTATGACAGAATTAAATAATCTCAGTCTAAAGCAATGGGCTATTGTATAGTGCGATCTAAGTTATATTAGATTAGATTCCAGCTAGAGCATATTGAGTACACCAGTACAGTTAAAAATGGTTTCGAGTCACATTCTTTTTTAGTTCCTTCTTCCGATAACGTATCAAATTCTCGCACTTGCGCATAGCCATGCCTGTTCTTTGTCTAAAGACACGCAGAGAGGGGTGGAAATATGACACAAAAATCACATGTTGACTTGAGATTAGTATACTCAATTATTGTAAAATATATTCGCGGTGACTATTAACTAGAAGAAAAAATGTTATTTTGACTATTGTAAATGAAAGCTGTGTAATATTTTAATGAATATGTGAAAATTCCAAAAATTTGATCAAATTCCCCCACTTTTCCCTATTTTCAGGTTTTCCAGGTTTCTGGGCATCCTGTATAATATTGATTTGTATTCTGTATAACTTGATAAATGGAAAATATTAACTTAAAACCCAAGGAAATATTTTAACGGTCCTTAAGGAACACGATGATAAAATAGAATCTCAAACAAATTATACCAGTTAGTCTGAGGAGAAAAAACAACTAGAGAGCGTAACCTTCAAAATCTTGTAATTTTAAAAGTTTTTGAATTTTTTACTTGAACGACTGATGACTGCTAAACATTGGGAATTTTCTTCTTCCCCCTAACCTCTTTTTTAAGGCACATTATGTATTATTACAGTCCAATTTTTATAGATGGGTCTTATCTGAAATTTAAAAAAAAGGTACTAGATCTACTTTCCCGTATTCATACGTAAGGTCATGTGATCTGGAGCTGTCGCTTTTATTAGATATTATTATAATACGTATAAAAAACTGTAAAATGGTATCAATTTTGTCCGCGAAAATATGTTGTTGTTATTATTATTATTATTATTATTATTATTATTATTATTATTATTTAGCTCCGCGTCTTACTACCCGTTCGGGTTATACGCGTTAAGTACTAAATACGCTAATGGATTAGGAATTGGGAAGGTTGAATTAGAGGAAGTGAACCCGCATTTGCGTGGAAGGAGAGTGGAAAACTATTTAGGAAACACCCCCTCCCAGTTCACCCGACCGAGATTCGAACCTCGATCTCCCCGTCCTCAGCAGCCGAGCTCAACATGACTAGCGCGTTAGCCAACTACGCCACCGAGGCGGGTGAAAATATGTTAGTATTTTCTATAATATCCTTCCTATGAAAATTGGACTGTACCTGCATGGGCTATCAGTATATTTCAACTATTGTGGTATGGGTTAGTAAGGTAGTACTTGGGGGAAATGTACCCACATTTACGTCTAGAGAGATTGGAAAACCGTTAAGGAAATTAAACCCCAACGTACGCCCAGCCGTGAGTCCAACCCTGATATCTCCTTCACGGCAAACCAAAATACGGAACTGACATCTTGGTCCGTGTGTCCACCATTATAGGTGTTTATCGTCTCACTACCAGTTCGAATCATCCTTGACGCTAACTAATCTAAGGACATAGAACGAAGAGGGTGTAATTTAAAGCAAACGCGCAAGTATCCGCTGATAGAGAGAATTAAAATTATATGTCTCATTGAATGTACCCAGGATTTAATCCCGGCCGCCATGTGTCAGAGCTAAGCACGCTGGTAATTGAGCTTAATGCGCCTCTACCAATTTGTTTAAAAGAATGCGGTTAGCTTGTAGCACAAACCACAAATTTAGTTTATTGCTGCTTTGCGTTGGCATCCATTGAACTGTGTAGTACAAACTTTTAAAAAAACACCTATTTACTCCTCTCCAATAAAAACTACCAAATTATTATAATTATTACTACTGTTGTAACCGCGTCTTACTACCTGTTCAGGCTAAATATGCATTTAATATCATTATTCTAACGGCGTAGGGATGAGGGTGGAAGCATTTTAGAGGTAATACACCCGCATTTGAGTGGAAGGAGAGTGGGACAACATTTTAGGGAAACAACCTCTGTAGACCAAACCAAGATTCGAACCCCGATCTTCCAGACACCATCAGTCCAGTCTAACACGAGTGTGACTCTTTAGAACATTCGATTACTGAAAGCGGGTAGTTATCAAATCAAACATGATTTGTTTAAAGGCTAGTTTTTAACCAACTCATACAAATATTATTAACAGGACCTCGAGGCTTTGTTTATTATTTTATTTTTTATTTATTTTCTCCCTGACAGATTCACGCACGTAACATGTCGTTAGGAAGGTGTCTCGAGTTGCCCATAGTAGATTGTACGTCCCTCCCTTGGGGATAGGGGTAAGAGGGGGTGGTCGGTGATGTATGGTATGCTTGCATTGTGGCCGAGGCTTCGTTCTCTCGACTTTATTGCAATTGGACTTTAGACCTATATAACTCAGGGGTGTCACAAGTAAGGGGAGGAGGGGTCCACGATAGAGCACCCGGTAGGAGAGGCGGGTGTAAATCAGGGTTTGGTAACTTTTTTTTTAGGCACAGATAGACTTATAAACCTATCAAAGGTCCCGCGATCATACATAATGTCTCCATTCTAACTCTTGCTTCTCATTATACTTTTTCTCGACCCCTCGTAGAGTGTAAAATAATATAATAATCTAACGCGAGATTTTGATAAAATCTCTACGTTTCATGATCCCCTGAAACTTAAAACTTGGTTTTCGCGATGCCGTCTGTCTGTTTCTCAGCCTAGAGCCGAAACTATTTTACTTGGTACTTGGGTTTTTTATAAGGCCCCCCCGCCCCTCCCCCCCGGAGGATATTTTGGACAATTAGATATCTAACCCTAAAATTAAGGGTATTTTACTGAGGGGGGAGAAAAAAGTTCTCAAAATACTTTTTAGCTATTTTGATTTGATTTCGTATCTAGGCATTGTGTTTCCCATGAAAATTAGTGAGGGTACTTTATTTGAGCACATATTTACAACTTTGATTATATCTACTCAACTATTTCAGATACAAAATAACTTTTCATTGTAAAGTTGTTGTGTTATTCGAAGTTAAAATATTTTATTTGAAACATATTCTATAAACCCATCATTTCTGAGCTATAAGCAAATATATATACTATATATTTTTAATTCAGATCTTTGAAAATGAATTTTAGTATTATGCTCTTTGGTGGAGAG